>JAQPPZ010008791.1:0-20903 GCA_028583015.1 Wollemia nobilis | reverse complement strand
CCCGCCACTCCAAGTACACAGAGAGCATATTCCACCTGGAGACCCTATCAAACCATCAGTGCCTAGGGCAGACCCTATTTGCATGTTTGTGCATAGGGCTGATCCCTTTGTGCCAGTGCCTACAGAGCCAGATCCAAAGCATCAAGAACATCCAGAGTGTTAAAGTTAACACACCTACGGTAATGGAGGTTATAATAATTTCATCAACATGATCTCCATTGAATTGACTACCCCCATCCATGATCCAACCAATCCAACACAGTCATTACATATAGACATAGAGGCTATAGATTGGGATCGCGCTGACACACCACCATCCCCATCAAAGTATTGGACTTGTAGTGGGATGTTTCATTTCACTCTAGGATAGACTCAGGATGTCTTCCATGTTGAAGAGGAACCTGACATTCCTCATGATGATCTTAATTCAGCAAATGATATCCATCTGATCCCAACTCCACACCAGTTGGAGGATGGATCCCACATGTCGGTCGAGGCAACGACTGATGTAGACATCAGTACAGGTCCAATGAATCCATAGATTCTCAAGCTGGGAGTAAGTCTCTCCCCTGAAGAGCAATCCAATTATGTTGCCCTTCTCAAGGAGAAGGAGGTTTTTGCATGGTCATACAAGGATATGTCGGGACTAGACCCACAACTAGTCACGCATAATTTAATGCTTGATCCAAAAATCAAGCCAGTAAAGCAAAAACTACATAAGATGCACCCAACAGTGGCCTTAATGGTAAAATACAAGTTACAAAAGTTGTTGGATGCATAGTTTGTCATCTATGTAGATTATCCTCCATGGTTGTCTAACATGGTTCCCGTCAAGAAGCTCGATGGGAGGATTCGCATATGCATCGATTTTCAAGATCTAAACAAAGCAAGTCCTAAGGATGATTTTCCCTTGCCAAGCATTGATGCATTGGTAGATGCTACAGTGGGCCATGAAATGCTTTCCCTCATGGATGGTTTCTCCGGATACAATCAGATTTGTATTAATCTCGAGGACCAACTAAAAATGGCATTCACAATGCCTTAGGGAACATTTTGTTATAAGGTCATGCCTTTTGGCCTTAAAAATGCTGGATCCACTTACCAACGTGCCATGATGTACATATTTCATGATTACATGCACAAAACTTTGGAATATTACATGGATGATTTGTTGGACAAATCTCTTTTGCGCCCAGATCACCTTAGTGACTTGAGCAAGGTCCTTGATCACCTCATTGAGCATAAAGTCAGACTAAACCCCAAGAAGTGCATCTTTGGCGTCACCTCTGGAAATATCTTGGGTTTCATAGTCTCCAAATGAGGAATCAAGGTGGATCCCAACAAATTCAAGGCAATCCTTGAAATGCTTCCCCTAACTACCATCAAGTAGCTCAAAAGTCTGCAGGGAAAGGTCACGTTGATCAAGCGTTTCATAGCGCAGCTATCTGAAAAGTGCCAACCCATGAATAAATTATTGCATAAGGGGGTCACATTTCATTGGGATGACGAGTACCAGTCGGCCTTTGACAACATTAAACAGTACTTGGCTTTACGACCAGTATTGGCACCATCTAGACCAGGAGTGTCATTCTATTTATACATCTTAGCTACTGAGGTGGCATTGGGCGCCATGCTGTCCTAGAAAAATGAGCTTCACAAAGAACAAGCTACATATTATCTTAGCCGCACCTTGGTCAGTTATGAACTTAACTATGCATACATTGAAAATCTCAACTTGGCAGTGGTTTTTGCTACCAAAAAGCTACGCCACTACATGCTTAGTAATAAGACGTATGTTGTGTCTAAGGAGAATCCATTGCGATACATGATGAGTCGTACTTATCATAGTAGCCACATGATGAAATGGATCATGTTGTTGACGAAGTTTGACATAGAATTCATTGGAAAGAAATCCATAAGAGGTCAAGTCATCATCGATCAACTAGTCGAGGCTCCTCTTGAAGACGATCAACCTTTGACTTTCGAATTACCTGATGATGGGGTCTTCCATGTTTCAAAATTGCCATATTCTGATGAGCCTAAGTCACAGGCTGACATAACCCTATTCTTTAATGGTTCTAAGTGTGAGCAAAGAGGTGGCATGAGAATTGTATTCTTCACTCCACAAGGGGCTCCAATGACTCTATCATTTAAATTAGACTTCTTGTGCACCAATAACAATGCAGAATACAAAGCCTTACTCATAGGTCTTCAGAAAATAGTCACCATGAACATTAAATGATTGAACATCTTTGGTGACTCACTGTTAATTGTCAATCAAGTTAAGGGGATATTCCAATGTAAATTCCCAGTTCTGCAGGCCTATAAAGCCCTTGTGGACAAATTCTCGGCACAACTTGAATGGTATGACATCGAGGCACTCCCTCGATCATCAAATCATTTTGCGGATACTATGGCCTCCTTGGGATCACTAATCCCGCAAGACCTTTCTTGTGAAATGACCATCATTCAGGTCAAGACATTATTGCAACCTGTGATGGAGCGTGCAAGCTTTGACCTCACGCTAGGAATCCACCTGATCTAGATTGAACCATCTTTGGATAAGTTCTCTTGAATCCATGATTGTCTGACTCGAGCCAACTAGGGGTCCTTGTTCTCCCTGACTCCTATTAATAGTAACATAATGCTATTTTTACAAGTTCTTTCCCGCTTAGCTTTTGCTATGGATGAACTTCAAGAGGGATTTTCCGGTAATACCATCAAGGTTTCTGATCAGCAGGATTGGTACACACCCATTCGGGATTACCTCAAGCTAGGTAACCTCCCACTTGGATTGACACAAGCCACAAAAATATCATTCAAATAGAAAGCGAAAAAACATGTCTTGCTAGGAGACATTTTGTATCGTCAGAGCTATGAAGGAATCCTCCTCCATTGCTTGGACTAGCAATAGTCCACTTGGGTGATCACCCAAGCACATGATGGTACATGTGGTGGCCACTTTAGCGGTATGGCCATCGCAAAGCGCATTCTTTGCATGGGTTATTATTGGACCTCTTTAGAGTGAGATTGTTACGCATATGTGAAGAAGTGCATGAAGTGTCAACATCATGCCAATTTGACACATGTACCTTCTCAAGCCTTGCAACCGCTCCAATCGACTTGGCATTTTTTGTAGTGGGGCTTTGATCTAATCAAAAATATCTCTCCTACGTCATCGGGTCATCACACATTTATCATTATAGCTATAGAGTATTTTACCAAGTGGGTGGAAGCAATTTCGTTAACATCTACGACTAGACCCTACATTGTAGAGTTTATTTTGCATAATATCATATGTCATTTTGGTATTCCATCCAAGATCCTCTCGGATAATGGGACACCCTTCAAAAAAAAATATGTACATGCTTTGACCACAAAGTACAAAATTCAGCATAGTTTTTCAACACCTTATTATCCGTAGGCAAATGGGCAAGCAGAGGCTTCTAATAAAATGCTCATCGCCATCCTCAAAAATACTGTTGCAAATAATCATAAGGATTGGCACATTCAGATCCTGCTTGCCCTATGGGATTATCGCACTAGTATTCGGACGCCCACTGGGGCAACTCCATTTTATTTGGTGTATGGCTCCGAGGCTATCATGCCTCTTGAGTTGGAAATCCCTTTGTTGTGCATATCAATGCAAGATTTCATTGATGATGACACTGCACGACAGGCCCAGTTAGATCAACTTACATTGCTTTATGAATGACGCATCAATGCTCTCGAGCATTTGCATATCTATCAAGAGCGACTTAAGAGAGCATACAACATGAAGGTCCACTTGAGGGAATTTCAGGTTGGTGACTTGGTCTTAAAAGAGAACTAGCAAAATTCTAATTTACCATCCCATCTGCAAGACAAGTTTGTAGCAAACTGGTTCGGTCCTTATGTGATTGA
Source organism: Wollemia nobilis (assembly GCA_028583015.1). Classification (NCBI taxonomy): domain Eukaryota; kingdom Viridiplantae; phylum Streptophyta; class Pinopsida; order Araucariales; family Araucariaceae; genus Wollemia; species Wollemia nobilis. The sequence continues at coordinate 17,000 of JAQPPZ010008791.1, read as the reverse complement.
TAGTCGAATAGGACTTGGAAGTTACCAGCTTGCCTCTCTTGAAGGAATCAAGGAGCTCGAACCCTTGAACATCATTCATTTGAGGCATTCCACATTTAGAGAGCCATAGTCCAACCAAAAGCTCCAAGGATTCTCACAATCGCTTGGTCAACCCCAAAATTCCCCAAAGGTGTCTATACATCCTTTGGTCAAACCAAAATCTCCAAGGATTCTCACAATCGCTTGGTCAACCCCAAAATGCCCCAAAGGTATCTATACATCCTTTGGTCAAACCAAAAGCTCCAAGGATTCTCACAATCGCTTGGTCAACCCCAAAATGCCCCAAAGGTATCTATAAACCCTTTGGTACCGCCAAAAGCTCCAAGGATTTCTATAATTACTTGGTCAACCCCAAAATACCCCAAAGGTGTCCATACACCCTTTGGTCAACCCAAAAGCTCCAAGGATTCTCACAATCGCTTGGTCAACCCCAAAATGCCCCAAAGGTATCTATAAACCCTTTGGTCTAGCCAAAAGCTCCAAGGATTCCCATAATCGCTTGGTCAACCCCACAAATGCCCCAAAGGTATCCATAAACCCTTTGGTCAAACCAAATACTCCAAGGGTTATCATAACCGCTTGGTCAAAACAATTATTCAAAAATAAACAAAAACAATAAAATCATCAAAAATAACAAAAAAAATTGCATCTCCATTCCATGCATACTCATAAAACATAAAAAAAATACAAAAATATAGGTTGCATTCGGCATCACATTCATACATTGCATATTTGTTGGTTATACAAGTCAAAAGCACCATAGACTGTCCTTACTTGACAATCCCATCATCTTCCACATCACATCAATTTTATCAATGCTTACATCCCGCATCACACCATCCCATTTTTTTAACATTAGTCAGTTGTCTCCTAATGTCTTTAGGGTTTTCATCATTTAGTTGTCTTTACCTTTCTAGCCAAAAATTGTACACAGTCAAACAAATTTTACACGAGAAAATTTTACTTGGGTCACACCTCGTTATGTAATATCCCTACACAAATTTACACACATAAAATAATTCCTAAATTGTGTGAATTCCAGAGAAACCTACAAAGCAGTCTAGGGTACCATCAATGAAAGATTAGCCTATTCATCCCCCTGTGCGAATGGTTCAAGAATGTTGAGAATTGAAAAAAGGACAAGCTCTTCCTCATCCATTCCTCCTAATCCACAATGGTTTCCATCACTACCAAAAATTCAAAAATCATCATTAGTTTCTAAGGTTTTAAGGATTCATACTACACGTCCCTACCAAGGATGGGTAGTCGTCCCCAAGGCCTAAAAGAATCAATGACCATTCCAAAAACAAAAACCCTTTTCCACATGCCATCATCACAATCACCTTTGGTCTCTCAGGTCATAAGGATTCATACTACACGTCCCTACCAAGGATGGGTAGTCATCCCCAAGGCCTAAAAAGATCAATATCCTCACTTCATAATCTTCATACTACCCGTTGGTTCCCAAAGTCGTAAGGATTCGTACTACACATCCCTACCAAGGATGGGTAGTCATCCCCAAGGCCTAAAAGGATCAATGTTATTAAAAATCTCAAAATCCAAATAAAATAACAGTGGTTATCACCACTATTTAAAATCCTTGCTCAAAAGAACACAAAAAATAAATAGAACAGAATAAATAGTGATTTTCATCACTTTGTATATGAGCCAATATCCCAAACCATTGAATCAATAAAAAAACCTGAACTTGAATACCTAGAATTCTCAGCATTCGAAAACCATTTAGGTGATCCTCATTACAGGTCTGGTGGATAGCCTACCTGGCAATGGCGGTATCCTACCCACATGAAGATATGTCTTTCACATTAGCTTTGCATGTGAGCAGACCAATGTTTGCATGTGGATGAGCTAGCTTATGGTACCCTAGATTGTCCCATGGATTAATCTTGCTAAAACCAACAACGGAGTTAGTGGAGCTAGTTAGGTGATCCTCAGTATAGGTTTGGTTGATAGCCTATTTGGCACTGACGGTATCCTGACAAATACCATTTAAATGAACTTAATTGCGCACATAGGGATGTGAAATAACTTGGTTAACCTCCAAGTTGGATTTATACCTTGTTTAAAAGTCTTGCGAGATAAATGCACAATCTCGGCTAGTTAGTTAAAATATTTGAATCTCAGAAAAGCTTAACTACATTTTAACAACTGGTACATTTAATTCCATACATCATCATCAAAAAATATGCACAATACAAAAACCAAGTTTTCACATGCAAAGTTATTCCACACAGTCATCCCAGTAGTTTAGCCAGTCAGTCAAGTCTTGTACAGTCTAAGGTGTATCGACAAGTAATCAACAAATAATTTCATTCATTCCATATGCACACATCATACACATTAGAACCATCACATTTATACAAGCATTTGCATAACATCAATGTAAATACATGTCCATAAAAACACACCATGAAAAGTTCATAAAAACCAAAAACAAGAGTTGTTTGTATATATATCATCAAAAATGCCTGCAAGCTACAAATAAACTGGTCCTCTGACCCCGCAACAACCAAAAACACAAAAACCCCCAAGCCTAGGGCATCGACCACCATGATCACATAGGATCGGTGCGACGAGAACTACCCTTCGTGGTGTGGGTCCTATGGGACCTCTTAGCATGACTGTTGCTTGCCCCTGCATCACGCCTACTAATGCCCCCCTCATCTAGCCATTGAAAATAGGACAATGCTGACTGCTCAGTATTGTTGTCTCTCATCCTCCATGAAGAACCCCCTCTAGGAGGCTTAGGTAACCGCCCACCTAGGTGGATGATCTCTCCCTCCATATCCATATGGTGCTGATGCCAGTCTGCCTCCCATCGAAGCCAATATGACTCCCACTAATCCCACTTTACCTCTCATCGGTGATAGTAAGCTACTACGTCATCATGCTATGCTAGCTACATCCGCAGTAGATCCCTCTCTCATGCAACATCAGTATCCCCCTCCTGTCAGTGGGATGTAGCCCATGCGATCTCTCTCTCTGCTAGCTGAGTTCATAGGATATCTCTCTCTTGCAAAGCCTCTCCCAGCTCCCCATCTCACCGTCGTAGTAGGTCCTCCAATTGCACTATTTCAATGCTATGTCTCGCCTCCACATCCTTCGCACCTGCCTAAGGCATAGGCAAATTCGAGACAATAGCCTGCTTGGCTCCCACTGCTCTAGGACGTCCTACATCTCTGGTTGGTTAGGTATCCCAAATTCCCCTCCAACACCCTCCACATCTACCATGTTTGCATCATCATGCGGTACTCTCTAACCCTCATATGGTGCTTCTACACCCTCATCCCCTACTGTTGCTGCCTCTGCATCGCCAAGCGGCCCCTCACCTCTCCATTATCGCAAGGTCCACCATTGCTCATACTCAGTAGTAACCCCGACGTCATCCACATCTGGGACGTCAATCACCGTATTTGAATCCTCGCCAAGTGGTGCAACGACTAGCTGATCCAGAGTCCTCTCATCCCCCTGATGTTGATAGACCATGGGCTCACCAAGCATCCCCTGGCACACCCCAAACTATTGTGTGACTCGATCGTATGGGAACAACTCCTGCTTAGTCCCATGCCTCCCAATCAGCCATCGCTCCCTCCGTACCCATCGAAGCCACTCTCCAGCCTCAATCCAGGCTGGACAGTCCTGGTAGGGGTATCAAAACACCTCTCCAAGAGTCAGCCAAGCAAAGGCATTGGCATAGTGTCCTACGACACCTGCCCATCATTGGCTCTATCCCTACTCCTTCGACCTCTACCACAATACCCCGTATCCAATCTCCTAGTCTACCATATTTGCCTGAGTCATCTAGGGTAGCCCTGTAGGCCTCTCCACTACTATATGCTGCCAAGCCCAACACTGCAACAAGTAGATGCAACTGATCCCATTTCTCTTCTGGCAACGGACCTCATACAACTCATCATAAAGTTGTGCTAACAAATTATATCCCCATCTCATAATCATCGATGTGTCTATTGGACACTCCACTAGCCTGAAAACCACCTCTAGCAAGTTCCACAGGAACCTCGCACCAGAAGAGTCGAGGAACAGCATGTTGGAAATAAGGCTCATGAGTAATGCATGCCTCATTCCCAACACACCCCTCTCTAGCCACCATCGCACCAGTATGCCACCCATATGACAATCGATCTCTGCCCTCTCCACTAGGGTCTCCAAACCCAACTCCTCCCCATGTATGAAACACCGTATCAGTACCGCTATCCTTCGATCCCACGATGTCGTCTGGATCGACAGTCTGTCTATTGGAATCCAAAGAATTCGATAGACATCCTCCAAGGTCACCGTTATCTCCCCTGTTGGGATATGCAAGGTATTATTATGGAGATCCCATAGATTGATCAGGGCCATCATATAGGCCCGATCCCCAACTATTGGCTCTAGTCGAGTCACCTACTTGAGCCCCAGGGCGTCATGCCAGTCCCAATTAGCCAAGGTCAGCGCCGCACGTGCGTCAATAAAAATAGTTGGCACCCGGTGTCGGCTCTTCACAACCTGCAAAAAAAAAAAACAACACAAACACATTAAAAAAATGAAAAATTGTACAACTCTAACATGTATATACAAATAATGCATTCAAACTGTACAGCCAAAAACAAAGCACAAAATTCAAAAATTATTTGTCAGTCCTAGGGTTTCTAATCCTAACTGATAAATTCCAAAAACACAACACTTTAAAAAAATTAATTTGTCAGACCTAGGGTTTTTAACTCTAACTGATTAATTAAACCATAAAAAAAAACAAAAATTCAAACATTATTTGTCAGTCCTAGGGTTTCTAATCCTAACTGATAAATTCTAAAAACACAACAAAACTATACACAAATTAATTTGTCAGCCCTAGGGTTTACACTCTAAACTGATTAATTACAAAAATAAAAAACAAAAAAACCATTACAAAAATTTACAAACCATTATTTATCAGTCCTAGGGTTTCTAATCCTAGCTGATAAATTCCAAAAATAATTATAAAAATTTACAAAAATTATTTTTCAGTCATAGGGTTTCTAATCCTAACTGATAAATTCCAAAAACACAACAAAATTTTACAATAATTAATTTTGTCAAACCTAGGGTTTTTAAATCTAACTGCTTAATTAAAAAACAAAAACAATTACACAACTAGGGTTCACGCTATGCTTTTTGCTTAGTTTTACTCTACATTTTTTAACTTACAGTTTAGTTTTTGGTTTCATTCAGGTTCAACGCAGTTTTTAAGTTCGATTCTAAACTAACTTTTTAAGTTCAGTTTTCACTTAAACTTTTGATCTATGTTTAAACTAGGTTTAAAGTAAGTTTTCAGTTACGTGTTCATCACCTAGGGTTTTCATTTTTAACCATACATAAAAAAAACAAAACATAAGAAATAAACAAATTACGGTTTTTCAACTATGACACAACAAAATAAAGAGGAAGGGACACTCACTGGTAGTGCTTCGGCTCTGCCGCTCAATCTGGTGTGTGCACTCATGGTCACAAGAAAAATTTTGTAGCTCTTCACTTCGCAGAATTGACCTCCTCCTCCTCAGAGCTCCAAATTGCCCAAAAAACAAATGCAAATGAGCCCAAAACTTAGTTTTGGCATTTAAAAAGGCTTTTTGAGCCTGTATTCGTTCCCCCTTGGGATGAGCACTCTAGTTAGCACTCATCCCACATTGGGATGAATACTGAATAGGAATTCGTCCCACCTTGGGGCAAATACAAAGCATAAATTTCAAAAACAGCCAAAAACTGCACAAAAATGCACAAAAAACAGCCCTAACAGTGTCCGATCAGAATGCTTTTGCACTGGACATTCCGGGCATGCAAAACCAATTTTAGGGTCACAAATCCTCACTATCCTATTCCTTAAGAAGGCTATCATAGTCGGACCACTCACGGGAAGCCAAATTTTTGAGAATTTCATCCCCAAATGGTGTCACCAAAACGGGTCAAACCCATCCAAAAATAGCAATAACATTGTCGAACAAAGACGCTTTTGTGCCTAAAATTATTGGAATCCAAAATAGACATTGGGGTTACAAATTGTCACTATCCTACTCCCTAATAAGGGTACCATAGCTGGACCGCTCCACAGGAAGACAGATTGTTGTCAATTTCAGCTTCAAAATGTGTCACAAAAAGGGTTAAAGCCCACCAAAAATAGGTCAGAATATTCGAAAACTGCTTTCGCATTTAATGGTAAAAAACTAAAGGCACCCTTACCTAAGTCATCTTGGGTCAAGAGACTCATCACTTTTCTCATGTCGGTCATTCCCTCATCGATTCGTCACTTGAGGGGGTAGTCACACTTAGTTGCCAATCAACAACAATATACCCAATCATGGAAATGGCACGCATTCAAAGGATCATTGACAAATACAATTGCTCCCCTGCTTGGGGCATAAAACTGCTTGAGCATTCAAATGTAAACAACTGAAGGCACCCTTACCTAAGTCATCTTGGGTCAAGTGACTCATCGCTTTTCTCATGTCGGTAATTCCCTCATTGATCTGTTGCTTGAGGGGGTAGTCACACTTAGTCGCAAATCAACAAAACACACCCAATCAAGGAAATGACACGCATTCAAAGGATCATTGACAAAGACAATCGTGCCCCTGCTTGGGGCAGCAAACAATCAATAATCACAAGCTTATCAAACACTTGGCATTCATGAATCATGAACTCAAGGTTCCCATCGATAAAAGGTTGCGCCCTTTGCCTATTCATGACTGATCAATGTCCAAGTTCAAGTAATACTTCACTAAATCAGGTTAATACTTGATTTAAGTTCCTTAGCTCGTTAGAAGCAAAGATTCAAGAATGCATGCCCTTTACATACTTGGGGCATCAAGAGTTGGTTAGGTTACTAAGAAACCCTAATCACTAGTGCTTTGGTTATCTATTTTTGCTCGATGCTGCGCCTTGCACAGTGCTTCCCAAAAAGGGGCATCTGTAGACACAAAAACAACACCAATCTAATTACGTGACAATGAGTACTGATTGCATTGAAAAAAACAGTCCCTAAGGCAGCCCCCAAATGTCAAACAATGGTCTTAACCACTTCCAAAAGCATTTTTAGAGGTCAGAGGTCAATTTGGCACATTTTTGGCAACTTGCTCTCTGTTCGTCCCACCCATGGACGAATACAAACTATCATTCGTCCCACCCAGGGACGAATACAAAATTCATCCCAGGGTGAGGCGAATAGAATGTTTGACTGGAAAAAAAAGTCAAACCTTAAAAACTTCGCCAGTTAACTGAGGCTTCAAGCCATGCAATTGCGAGGACTAGATTTTATTTGAGAAGAAAGACTTCAGTAATGAGTGTCTTTATTTTAGAAACATCATGCAAGACAATTTTGTAACAGGGAGTTAGATTTTCTCTCAAAATAAAACATGCAAACTCAAGTTGCGCCCTCGCATGTGCAATTCAAATAAGGAGACCTTAAGGTCTATAAATTGGGGAGTTTTCCCACCCAAACTAGATACAGAGAAGGAGCATTTTGAGCAACGAAGTGCTACCCTTTTACTTACTTACGATTTGTGCTTTTACATCCATAATCTCTTAATCGAAAGGGAGGTTATTGGGTGAATTTTGGAGGCACGAATCAAGATCCAAAACCCAAATTTTTTGGCCACAATATCTTACCAATTTTTTGACAACACATCACCATAGGTTTCGGACTCATCCCAAGTGGATTGGTGTCAAAACAAAGTCTCAACTAGCGGGTGGTTTGCCTTCGGGCACCCCCTGCCTTATTGCAGGTTTATTCGTCTCACCCCAGAATGAATACCAAACTGTTGTAGGTTTATTCATCCCATCCCAAAACGAATACGGATCTGTAACAAATTTGGTGATTATTTCTTTTGCAGTATTTTGTTGTTTCTTTGAACGCAGGAGCAGCAGCAAGGATTAAATATTCATCAATACCAGCAGCGACAACACTTTGGCCCACCCATTTCACGTGTGGGCATGTGGAAGGAGGAACACTAAATCCATGATTGTAATTGAAACTATGTTAACACTCCTACCCCCTAAAAGGGAGGAGACGTATTTGTAACCGAATTGGAAGAGTATAAATAAAAAGGGTTGTGCTTTCTATACTTCCTTTTATCTCATTTAAATTCGTCTCTTTTATTTCATTTCATGCATTTCACTTTATAGGACCTTAAGCATTAACTTTGGGTTTTGAATACATCGCATTAGCTTTCCTTTCAATCTTTTGGAATCTCGTGCTTCCACAACCTTCTTGTTGAAGCTATTGTAATGCAAGCATACCTAACAAGCTATCAATCTAGAATCTTCTCTAACAAGTCATACCAATATATAATCTACATGATCCTTATACTGCTACACATCCAATTAAAAAAAAAAAAATAGGTTGACATGTGATCATATTGATTCCATAAAATAAATAGGTTAGAAACAAATTTTATTACTTTGACTATGAACCCTTTAACACTGTTCATATTTATATTAGTTAGTTCAAGAAGTTGTAAAATAACATCTAAACTACTATAGGTATTCCAAATATTATAGGATATGAACAATATACTATGGATAATATAAAAATATTGAACTTCTCAATGTTATCTTAAACAAAATTTTAGAGGTATATGACATAGTTGCTAAATTCTCCTTTGCCACTACTTCATGAAGTGCTCAAATACCTTCTCCATAATTATGCTCAAAGGTAAAATCATAAATGCTATTATTCCATTAATCATGATAAGGATCAAAATGATAATAAGTCAAAGTAGAATGAAAAGGATTCAAATAAGCCCTTCAAAACTCCTACTTGTAAGTTTTGTAAAATGGAAGAACATAAAGTACACTTTTATTAGATTTACATTGAGAAGCTTTAGGAAGAGCCAATATAGGGGGTGTTGATATTTCTCTCTTCTATATATAGGATAAGGATAGTTGTGATGGTGAAACCTCACAAGCTCATGTAATTTTTCATTCAACATATTGGACATCCACCTCTTATGATTAGTGGATTATAGATTTAGGGATAACAAGGAATATAACAGAGCACAAACATATTCTATAGGATTACAACATATTTTTGTAGGCATACAAGATTAGAAATCTATTTACTAATCCCTTTAGGACCTACTTTCAATATACAAATATTGTGTTTGAGGTTTTAATCTAATTTTGGTGTGTTATTTTATAAACACCTAAATCGAGTTGTGAAAACTAACTTTTATGTATTGTAAAAGTAACCTTTAATATAAAATGTATTCAAACAACAAAGATAAACACTCCCTAGCTAGAGAGTCCCAATAGGTTTTGGGTGAATATGAGGAGCTTGTAAAATTCCAAAAGGAGTTTAAAAGAGCTTCCCTAAAGGTGCCCTACGATAGAGTAGTATTGGTGATAATGTGGTATTTCACATTGGATGAAAACTAGGACATCCTCAAGCATTTTTATTTCATGTTCCTAAATCATCTACACTACAAGAGACTCATGAATATCCCTTCATTCTTGTTTCAGTCTATGGAAAAGTTAATGAGTCAAGTTAAGAAAGGGACTACATAAGATCCAATCCACCAGGGGTTGGTGGAGTTAATTTTTGACCATATTGTTAAAGCTATAGGATTATTGGGGGAGGAGATTTTGAATTCTTTGGCCAAGGTGGCACCTTCGATTTTTGAGTATCTGGATTCTTCTCATTTTGAGTAGAGTGATTCCTTGAGCAAGGAGGCCATCCACACAACCTCTACTTTGGATTTCAAGACTAACGTAGAAGATTCCCCTTTGAAATGTGTTGGAGGTAATGAGTAACAAAACAAGTGTTCCAAGTGCCTAGTGGTAAAGTTAGCTAATGCATATAAGGCTCCTCTCTATGTGGATAAATCTAAAGCTAATGATTTCACCCATCCTAACAAGAAAGCTAAGATTTTATTCAGGTCAACCAACATGAAAAATAGATTACTCAACCCTAGGATAATATTAGCACATCCAAATCCTTCAAAAGGATGTTTTTGAAGTTCTAAAAGTCCATGATAGATTCTATGCAAGCGACCATCTCATATGCCAAAGAAATAGTATTCTTAATTGGATGGGAGCAGTGGGACATGAATGAGCAAGATGTATACAAGAAAGAATTTAGGCCTAGCATCTTGAAGAATTGAGGTATGAGATCCTTGAATGCATTTTGTCTTCTTGGTGTTGGGTTATCTTGTTTTTTGGATCCTCCTTTGCATAGGAGGTTTGTATATTTTTTTAGTTGTTGATGCTCTTTCCTAATTTGTTTTTTGTGGGCCATCCATCGTATCTATTTGGTTCCCTGATGGTGTATTTTTCCATTTTATAGTATTTTATTCCCACCTTCTCTAGGTATTATAGGAGGGTAGTTTGGTTATTTTTTAAAAGGTTTAGGGATCCTTTCGAAATCTCTTATTTCATAAAATAAAAAATGAATTTTAAAAAAATGCAAACATACATAATATTAACCTATATGACTTTTATCTTCAATGAAAATTGCTAACTACAAGAAATTAAAATTTTCTTTTCCTTTTCAAGCAAGGGTTGAAAGGAAAGCACAAACAAGCCTATCCTATTGCAAACTATATACAATGTCACTCAATGTCTAAATAAAATAAGAGATAAATAACATAAACTAACTAACATCCTTTGCTTTCCATTTTCCTTTTAGTGCATGTAAACACAAACAAAGACCTAAGGATCTGGCATAACAACACATAAATCCTAATTATGAATAAGAAATCAAAAAATACCAAATAAATAATTGATTTATTGTTTGAGGTAAAAATATTGCTTGTACCTAAACATTAGTGATTCTATAGAGTCATTTTCTATAGCCCATTGCTAGTGATTTTACTTTGCACCTATAAATAGAAATATGTTTGAATGAATATTAGTTTTTAGGGGTGATGCATTGTTGTTAAGAACATAATTAAATATAAAAGATCTTATCAATCCAGTGTGGTGTCCAAGGCTGTCTACGATAGAAGGATAGGGCAGAGTACAATTCAGGCATTCATATTTCAAATATTTATTAGGTGAGACAAATTTGGTTTAGCCTTTTGGTGTCACACTAAACCTAATTTGCAGAATGGAAACTTGCAGGAACTAAAAACTAATTCTAAGTTGCATGAATTGAAATCTAACTACAATTGCAGGAATTGGAATTGCTAAATTGAAAGTCTAATCTACTTTTACAGAATTAAAATAACAAAAAATAAATTGTTGAATTTAAATGTTGCTGAAATGAAATCCTAAGTTACATTTGCATAATTGAAACCTAGTTACTCTTGCATAATTGAAATGATCCTTTTCAATGAAACTTATGCTAAAAACACCTGTTAATGTCCTGCCACAAAAGGTCATCAAGCTTCTGCTACAGGAATTGACAACAAAATGAAATATGCTGAAAATTGAAAGTTGCTAAAACATAAAAGTAAAGAAAACATGGAAAGCAAAGGAAAAATGCTTAATATAATTTTTCAACTGACACACACACAAATTCTGTATACAAACATAATAGAAAACATAAAGAACATTATACAAACTTAAAAAAAGAAAAGTAAACTTGACAAGTAATCTGTTAATTCTACTGTAGCAAAATTACATATTAAAACCTGCCATAAAAATCCTCCTTCTATATCTGAAAGTGGGCCCATACTTCTTGATATAGAAGGAGGTGAAAAAAACTTCTTAACTAATTAAAACTCAGAATAGAAAATGATAAAATAACTGCACTTTTATTGATGACAAAACATGCTAAAAACTATTATATAAAATTATTGTACAGTCCTAATTGCTGCTATTGAAAAATATCCTTTATTCTAATTCCCAACTGGCTCAACCAAGGAGGGAGCTATGTTATTTATATAAATATTTACAACATATCCCATGATCAAATCAGCCTATGTGCTACTTTACAGTGATTTGCCAATAATTTTGGACCTGAAATAAATGTAAATCTGGACAGTTTGTGTTGTAGTAGTAGTCATTGATCCTTAGAAAGCATCTTCAATGGTGGGAGTACGTGGGATGAGTCTAGAAATATCTCACACATCTTTCTCCACTTCAAAATATGTCATTTCTATCTTGAAAACAACTTTGTATTATGCTATAGTTTTTTCTGGGTTTATCCTAAAAGAGGATCAAAATTGATCTTTTCCATGAATGGTGGCTTTGGACGGCAAGGATGGAAAAGTTAGATGGAATATATTTTCCTTTAACCTTTTCAACCTTATTTCCCTTTTTACATCATCAAAAATTAGTCAACAAGTCAAAAAGCACTGTGTTTCTCATTCTGAAGATAAGTGGCTCATTCCGAAGAGACTGTATTTCTCATTCCAAAGATGTCCGCTCATTTCGAAGAGACTGTATTTCTCATTCCAAAGATGTCTGCTCATTTCAAAGATCTTTAGAATGAACAACTGTGTGCTCTTCAAGTGATTTCATCTGCATTTCTCAGGTGGGTTAGCTCTTAGGATTAGATTGCAATAACCTTCATCTCTCTCCATGTGTGAATTCAATGCCTTGCCATTCATTGGTATCTTGCTATAATTTACATGATAAATTACTACATTTTCCAATTTTGCTGCACAGTTGTAAAATATTGGTATTTCTTGCAAATTCAAACAAATTATAACATAGAAAAATTATTCAAATATCAACATGAAGGAGTACATCAAGTTGCTACTGAATTTATACACTTCATTCACCAAGTAACCATGTTGAAATAGTGCAATAGTGCTGCACAATTGTCCCTACTCTATTATACCATGTTGCTGCCTATTTAGACCATGTGGGAATGCTTCTAAATAGGTTAGATGTCTTCTATATTCCTTCTAAACTCATTCCATCCATATCCTCATGCTTTGCTTGACAACTTCAAAGTGTTCCTATAAAGTGACAGCTTGTTGATTTTTATATGGCTATTTTTTTCAGATTTTTAGATTTATGACAGTCCTAAAATTTTGGCTTCAATGTGGATTTGAAACAAGTTGAAGGGCAGGAAAACATTCAAAAACCATTTATAAGTTAATGGATATCAGCATACCACATTTGGTTAATTGAAATGCATGTTTTTACTTGCTACTTAATCAAACAAAATCAGTCATAAAATGCTGAAAATAGTCAAAAACAAAGATATAGTATTCCTAACATAAAATCATGCAAACACTTAACAAATAGTATATTTTAGTCAACTATTTGGCAATTAACTAATCATATGATAGTCAAAAATTGTGCAATAATCAGGCATTTTTTTGCCTCATCAAGGGGTTCTACCAAGCTTAGGATAATGTTTTGCTTCCTATGCCAGATAGTTAAACCCATCGATCCTTTAAAAATTTAAATATTTATAGAATAATATAATTGACCACGGACCATGGAATCATTATCACAAGATTATAAATAACAATAGCATGCTATGAGTAAGATATAGTAATGGGGTATTTTAAATCTAAGAGGTAATAGTAGACAAATCACTATTTTTTTTTTTTTGAATTTACATGGTGGAATTAGTAGCTACCATGAATCCGGGTAGGCTGTCTATATTTTTATGGCCGCAATAGTATTCTATGCTTCCCACCCCAGAAGTCACCACATAGATATTCGCACAGTCCGCCCCTATACCTACCATACCACAATCATTTTAAACATTTTACGCCATTGTAAGCACCAGGAAAGGGATAAGCGTTCATTCCGGCAAAGACAAATCACTATTAACATAACAAAGGTAGCATTTTTATCCTATGTATAGGTGTAAGAGGAATAATGAAATCAATTTATGGTGTAGTAGCATAGGAGAGTATAAAGAGGGTTAGAGAGAAAAAGGGCATTGAGAAAAAACTCATCTAGGGTAGCCTACAACATAGTATATACCACTAAAGTATTGGGTTCATAAAATTTCTACCTATGGAAGGGCAATAACATTTCCATTTAGAGTGGATGAATAAAAGAAGGCAAGGATAAAGAATGACATGGTTGTACTTATAAGAGGGTACTTAATATGAGTAAGATGATATAAATATAGTGCTACCAAAAAAAATTATGGAGGCTAAAAATATAGTCTAATCTCATGGTTAATAGAATCATTGTTTATGAAGCAGAAGCAATGTTTCTTTCCTTAGATACCAAATACTACAATAGTGATGTAGGAGGTTCAAAATAAGGATACATGAGTGGCCTTAGAAAATTTAAGACCTAGTTGCATGGAAAAAATCTTGCAAAAATGTGAATATGGAATCAACTATCAAGTAGAAAGAATGCTTAATGAAATGTTATAACAAAAGTGACAAGAAATCAAGTGTTTAAAATGTTGCAACATTGATCTAGAAAAATTATTAGTAGGCCTAAAAAAAAAAATACAAATAGTAGTAGGAATATACGGAAACAACCTAATCAAATGATATGAAATCTCCTTCATACCTTCTAGGCACAAAAATTAAAGTGAGAACTTACAACAATGAGCAAATAAAATGACAAATTTTTGCTAACATAGAGGTTATTGTTGTGAGAGGAACCTCAAGCCATCATTTTATAATATTCTTGGCCATCGGGATCAATCAAGGTGCATTCATGGTGATGGGAATGCAAAGTAATATTTTTAAAATTCAAATCTTGAGGTAAGGGAAGGTAGATCCAAGAAGGAAAATTTTATGTTGTAAACCATATGGTATAGATCAAAGGGGTCTAGTGAAATTAATGGTACAAGGAAAGAAAGGGGTAGATAATTCAAAATTATTGAGATTCTATCCTTTGTGGAAAAAAATTGCTACCTCAAAATTATCACCACTAATCTTGTACTAGTGATACCATGGATTCGACTATTGCAGGTCAACAAGGTAGAGAACAAGTGAATTTTCTTTTGATTTTAAGTGGAAAATCTATTTTCGATAATGCTACCCTAAAAATAATTGCTGATTTATTCTACACCAATGATACAAATTTGATAGGAAAATATGCTAAAAAATTTGGTTCAAAAAGCTAAGTTGTCCCATTTAGATGCTTGATAGGTGGTTTGCAAGTTTCATTCTCCAAATTTAGGTATTAATATTTTCCCACTTTTTATGCATTTATTGCATAATGAATGCATAAAAATTATTAGTATATGCCATTAGTTTCAAATAAAAACAACTCTTTAGTGATGGTTATATTGAGATAAAGCCAGGGTGCAAAACTTGTTCATTTATAAGCACTTTGAAAAAATACCTCTTAATGGAGTATTAATTGCACTAATATTCCCATCCAAGGTGATCTCTTGATTTTCATAAAGAAATCAAAGGTTCCCAAGAAAACTTGAATGGGCTAGGAAAGTAGTGAGTACGAAAGGAGCAAATAGCACAATATGAAGAAAATGGGGGAGAGGAGGGGTTAAAAGAAAAATAGAGGCTTAAAGTAAATTGTTTTCATCCTTGATAATTGCAAAAAAAGGAGATATACTCTTAGAAGAGTGATAGCATGATTAGTAAATTAAGTAGCTATTCTAAAGGATAAGGGAAGTTCAACAACAACAATTATTTGCGTAGCCATTGATTTCTAACCCCTAGTGTACATTTTCATGCATTTTTCTAAATTATAGGGTATTTTCACCAAACATCCTATGGTTATTAGGCTATTGATATCATCAAGTATAAGTGTTATTGTTGTTCATAATATCACTAGCCTCCAATGATTTTGAGTTGTTGACCTCATTAGTAATTGACCACTAATGATTCTAACCCATTGACTTTATGTCAACATCATAGGTAGGATGACTAGCCTATTATATTTCTCACTTCATGAATACTCATTAGACACATAAGTTGGAGGATCCTTCCATAGTTCTATGTAGGTGTGATAGTCTGGATGAGATATCATTAGGTTTGGTTTTCATGGGGTACTCTTATCTTCATATGACTATGTAGGATCTTGCAAAAGGTATTATATAGGTAGGAAAATATCTTGATGTATTGCACTTGCTCCAAGTCTAGTGTTGGGAGTACATTGCTCTGAGACAACTAATTTGAATCTCAAGGTGACTTGATTATGTGTAGTGACAAACAACGTTAAAATGGGCCCATCAATTTGAGAGCTAATAGAGGTCATTTAGGAGCTCATTTCCCTTTTATTATTAAGTGGTGGATGAGTTGAGGGTAAGTTATATCATATGGAGATTTTGGTGATAGAACCCAAGCTAAAAAGAGTATGGTTTTGAGTTAGCCCATATCCATAGGATTGTATGGTTTATTAATGACCAAGCAGAGGGAGAGCTACATAGATATAATTAGATAATGATATATTTTGGGGAGGTATAGTTTGTATTAGATATAAAGGACTATGGTATAGGAGAGTAGATTGAGATTTAGGGGTTAGAGGTTGGTTGGATCTGATAAACGTTACTGATGTGTAAGTGGATGATTCCCTTGTGGTAGATCCTAGGGTGGATGATCTTGGGGTACAACTAGACTACTAGATATGGTATAAAAAACTTTCGTTAACATAGATGTATCTAGCTAATATGTTTAGACAACCATCAATGGGAGAAGATGTTTAGAGACCTTAGAGGAAATTCCTAAGGAGACACCCATAGAGGAATGAGTAATATTTGGGATAGAGAGGGCCCTATTGGTAGAACCTATGGGATTATTGCCCCAAAATTTAGGAGGAGAGGTAGGGCTAGAGGTGGGAGGTAGAGAGACATTTGGATATATAGAGGAGAGGTTAATAGAGGTTGGGCTAAGTAAGGTCCATGAGGAGATGAAATCAAATGAGATAGAGGTATTATAGTAGAAGATTGAGTTTTTAGATTCCCAAATTAGTGGACACAAGTGCATGATGTCCTTTGAGAGGGAGGTCCAGTAGATTGAGTTAGTAGTGGTGTAGAACCACCTAACTAAGGTGATTATAGAGAGAAATGAATATTAGGTAATCAGGGTTTAGAGGCTAGTAGAGTTGAGGGAAGAGATAAACCACCTAAG
>JAQPPZ010008790.1:0-17953 GCA_028583015.1 Wollemia nobilis | reverse complement strand
TTTTTGAAATTTTATCATATCTAGTGGAGCACCAAAGTTCTTATTACTCGATTCTTAATTGTTGAAAGAAAATAATTATGCTACTTGGAATACCAAGCTTATGACACAACATTAGTTTGATAAATTTGGAAAGTAATGGATGGAAGCATTACATGTCCTACTACAAGAGATAATATCAAACAAAGTTTGATAAGGCAGATAGAAAAACAAGACTAATTATCATGTTTGGAGTAGCAAATGAGGTCCAAGAATACATTAGAGATATGACCATAACCAAAGATGCAATAGAGAAGTCAAAAATAGTAATTGAAGCCAAGAACCAAAATCAAATTCTATTCTTCCAAAGCTAAGTCCATTGTCTAAAGATGAAGAGTGGGGAAAATTTGAAATCATTCATGAGGAGAATAGCAAAACTGCAAGCATTGGGAACTTAGGTATTTGATGAAATATTAGTTCTTATAATTTTGAGATACCTCTAATCTAAGTACAATACAATACCTAAAGTTAAATTATGAAAAATAATATAATAAATTGGCATACCAACCAAATACAAAGCAATTTTACATAGACTTTATGAGCAGGTGGTACCAAAAATTTTAACTTCAAAAGGACTATTTAGAGTGTTTTGGGAGTGATATCGAGGTGAATCAAAGTTGTCCATTGTCACTTACTTTATCTGAAATTTACATTTACAAATTGAATGGATGGTTAGAAAGGATGACAAGAGAGGGAATACAATTGGCTAATTATGTAGTGAAACTTCTTCTCTATGTTGATGACCTCATCTTGATTGGCAAGACACTTAAAAGTTTAAAAGAACATTTAAAGGCTTTAAAGCATTTTTGTAAAAAAGTTAGGATGCAGGTAAACACTAAAAAAACTAAAACTATGGTATTCTCTACTCAAAGAGAGAAAAAATGTTCATATATTTTATTTGAAGGAAATCCTTTTGAGCTAGTAATAGAATATAAATCCCTTGGGTTAGATTTTCAAAGTAAACTCAATTAGAAAATATGCAGGATGAAATGAATACAGGCAAGATGGAGGGAACTCTACTTATTATTAAATAGGTGTAGGAACCATTAGGGTTCTTTTTAGGTTATTAGTTATTTCAATGGTGTTATATGAGTGTGAGGTGTGGGCTAGTAATGCAACAAATTGTAAATGGAGATAAATATAAATAATTAAAAAGAAACTAATTAAAGCATTCATTCCATATGATATTTATTGAAATAGGGATTGTTCCACTAGAAGCAAAAGCTATGATAAGGCTATTGGAGTATCTAAAGAAAATACGAAGAATAAAAGATAGTAGGTTACCAAAATAGGTAATAAAGAAACACTAAGTAGAAGAAAAGACACGTGGATGAAAAAGAAAATAAATGGATGGACAAATGGAGCATCAAATTTCATGAGGTCCCAAACTCCAAAAAAGAAATTAAACAATATGTGAGAGAAAAATTTAGACTTGTCATGTGGACTAAAAATTTAGGTAGATCAAAAAAATTATACATCGAGTTCAACCCAATTTGTGAACACTATCAAAAGAAATACATAGATGCAAAGATCAAATGAAATGAAAAATACTTCTAGCTCAACTAAGATCTAGTTCACACAATCTCATATGCAAAACTAGGAGATGGAAAATTCCTCAAGAAACATGGTGAAAATAAGTATGTCTTTTACACAACAAGAGCAACAAGGAACAAAAAATATTTTTATCATGGAATGTGAAACCTTCAAAGACATAATGATGACACTCTAAAAGTAAACTCACCAATATAACGTTTTGAAGAATTAAGAATAGAAAAAACAAGAAAACTTCTTAAAAATAAGAAACACACTATTGAAAATAACAATAAAATGTTGATTTTTTTTGTTTACCAATTTTTCTTTTTGAATGTTGTTAAACTTAAAAATATAAATAAAAAGTCCAAGGTTTAAATTAAAAAATGAACAAGGTTGTATACCACACCTCTCTCATATTAAAAATCTTAATCTCATGGATCATTTTTGAAATAGGGACTGTCCAAAAATTAAAGCATTAGTTCCATATGATATTTATTGAAACATGGATTGTTCCACTGGAAGAATAAGCTATGATAAGGCTATTGGGATATCTAATGAAAATACGAAGAATGAAAGATAGTAGGTTTCCAAAACAAGTAATCAAAGAAACATTAAACAGAAAAAAGACACATGGATGGAAAAGAAAATAAATGGATGGAAAAATGGACAATTAAATTTCATGTGGTCCTAAACTCCAACAAAGAAATTAAACAACATGTGAGGGAAAAATTCAAATTTTTCATGTGGACTAAAATTTAGGTAGGAAAAAAAATTATACATCAAGTTCAACCCAATATTTGAACACTTCCAAAATATGTACGATCACTTAATCTCTTCAGCCTGCAACCTTGCTCACCTGAAACAAGAATAACCAAAACAAAAACAAATAGTAGAACTAACAAAAATGGCAGAAGCACTTTAGAAAAAAAACCCAAATTGTTTATTCCCAACTCCAAGCTGTCTGGACAGACATACAACACAGTATATATAAAAACACCCAAAAAATCCAACCCTAACTGACTCCTATTTTTGGTACTACTAAGACCAAAAATAGGGCAGAGTTGTTACATGAGTAAACTGTTACAAAAACATAAATAGACCCACTAAATGAAGCGTGGGTGGAGTGGACGCAGAGCTGTTACAAAAATAAAAATAGACCCACTAAATGAAGAGTGGGTGGAGTGGATGGTAGAATGTTCCACATCATCCTCCCCAACTTTTAGAATTTTGAACCTCTTGGTTCAAAGCCCCGATTCAAAGTTATTCTTGGTGTATTTAAGCAAATCAACCTCTGAAATCCATGAATTATAGGAGTCTGGCAGCCCTTCCCATTTGACAAAATATAACTTGTATGACCTGGATCGTGTAGCCACCAATTTGGTATCCAACACTCGTTCAATTTGTCCTCTTTTCTTCTTCGGTAGGTGCTTGATCGAGCTATTATCTTCTCCTTCAAGTTGTTCAACCTCCCTCAGTTCATCATTTGTCTCTATGGAGTGGGGATACAGGTCAGCCACATTAAAAATAGGACTGATTTCAAATTCTTCTAGGAGGTCTATCACATAAGCATTGTCATTAATCCTTTTTAAAATTCGGCAAGGTCCAAATTTCTTTGGTCTTAATTTGTGATAAGTCCCTTGGGGGTACCTCTCCTTGCGTAAATGCACCATGACCATTTCCCCTTCCTAGAAAATTCTCTCCCTTCTATGCAAATCTGCTTGTTTCTTATATTGTTCATTCATTTCCTGCAATTTGTGCCTAACCTGTTCTTGTATCTCTTGAATATTCTCCACAAAATTTGTAGCATCTTGACTGACATGTGGGTTTATTGGAAGATCAATTAAGTCCACAACTCCCTTAGGATTTGAACCATAGACAATTTGAAAAGGTGACTTACCTATAGACCTGTTAATACTAGAATTATAAGCAAATTCAACTTGAGATATCACTAAATCCCATTGTTTAGGATGGTCACCAACTAAGCACCTCAGGAGATTGCCCAAACTCCTATTCACCACCTCGGTTTGGCCATCAGTTTGGGGGTGGTATGCCAAACTATATTGCATATTGTTGTCTAACTTCTTCCATAATGACCTCCAAAAGTGGCTTAAGAATTTGGTATCTCTGTCATTGGTTATGGTTTTTGGAATACCATGTAACCACACTATATCTCTAAAAAAACAAATGGGCTACTTGGCTAGCATCATTGGTCTTCTTACAAGGTATAAAGTGTGCCATTTTTGAGAAGCGATCTACCACAACAAACATTGAATCATTGCTCCTTTGAGTTCTAGGTAGGCCCAACACAAAGTCCATGGAAATATCAGTCCACGGTTCTTTGGGCACAGGTAGTGGCATATATAGACCTGTATTTTGTTGTCCCCCTTTTGCAATTTGACACACCCTACAAGCAGTAATAAACCTATTCACATCTCATCTCATACTAGGCCAAAAGAATTTTTCATTCACCAACCCAAAGGTCTTGTCCCTTCCAAAGTGTCCACTCAATCCACTAGAGTGCAATTCTCTCACTAACTTTTCTCTCCTAGATCCAAGGGGTATGCAAAGTTGAGTCCCCTTAAACAAGAATCCATCAACCAACAAATAATCTTCAAAGGAGTGCATACCTGTATGGTCAGATTTACTTAGAGCTACATAAATTTTGCCAAAGTGTGAATCATCTGCATATTCACTCTTCATTTCTTCAAAGCCCTCCAACCTATTGCTCATTGCAATTAGTAAATGATACCTCCTGCTTAATGCATCAACCACCACATTGGTTTTACCACTCCTATGTTGTACCACAAAAGTATAGGTCTGCAAGAATGAAGCCCATTTGGCATGTTTGTGGGACAACCTAGCTTGGGAATTTATATACTTCAAAGCTTGATTGTCAGTCAACAAAATAAATTCCCTATGTAAAAGATAATGCCTCCAATATCTTAATGCTTGTACAACAACATAGAATTCTTTATCATATGTGGTATATTTCCTTTTTGCATCATTCAATTTCTCACTAAAAAAAGCTATAGGTTTACCTTCTTGACTTAACACTCCTCCGATAGCTACTCCCGAAGCATCACACTCAACTGTAAAAAGCTTATCAAAATCTGGTACAACCAGAATTGGAGCTTCTGTTACCTTTCTTTTGAGTTGTTCAAAGCTCATGTTCATTGCCTTTGTCCAAGTAAAGACCTTCCCTCTTGTGCAATCAGTCAAGGGTGCACTTATCCCACTAAAATTTCTAATGAACCTTTTGTAAAAGTTTACCAACCCATGGAAGCTCTTCACCTCTATGATATTTTGAGGGGTAGGCCATTCAAGAATCGCCTTAACTTTTTTTGGATCCATGCTCAATCCATCAACTGAGACAACATTACCCAAGAATACCAATCTATCTTTGCAAAACTCACTCTTCTCAAGGTTGATGAACAACCTTTCAACTCTAAGTGTGTCAAGCACCACTCTCAAATGCTCTACATGCTCTCCCATAGTTCTACTAAAAATTAGAATATCATCAAAATAGACTATAACAAATTTCCCAATATATGGTCTAAATACCTGATTCATGGTTCGCATGAAGGTAGCTGGAGCATTGGACAATCCGAACGACATCACCATCCACTCGAATAGGCCATCCTTGGTTTTAAAAGTTGTCTTCCACTCATCTCCTTCTTGAATTTGTATCTGATGATATCCACTTCGAAGGTCAATCTTGGAGAAGATTTTGGCACCCGACAAACAATCTAATATATCATCCATTATGGGTAAGGGATATCGATATTTCATAGTGATTTTGTTAATGGCTCTAGAATCCATACATAATCTCCATTCACGACCTCCTTTCTTGGGGGAGAGTAAAGCAGGTGTGGCACATGGACTCATGCTTTCCCTTATAAACCCCTTTTCCAATAATTCAGTAATCTGCCTCTTCATTTCCTCATTCTCTAGAGGTGTCAACCTGTACGCAACCTGATTTGGGAGTTTGGCACCTGGAACCAGATCAATTTGATGGGTAATGCCTCTAGATGGGGGTAAACCAACAGGTAGCTCAGATGGGGTCAATTCTGAATATTGACTTAGCAATTTTTGCACCTCTAATGAGACTATTTGCTTCTATTGATTAGATTTCTCTACCCCTCTAGGATATAAAAGATAGCAGGTTTCTCCCTTTGACTCTTTGAGAAACTTTTTCCAGCCCATTGTAAACAAATATAGGGCTGCTATTTCACTTGAGTCTTCACCTTTAAGAGGCTTCAAAATATGGCATCTATTCCCATGTTGAATTTCATATGTATTTTCTTTGCCATGGTGAATTACATTCCTATCATATTGCCAAGGCCTACCTAATAACAAATGACATGCATCCATAGGTACTACATCACAAAGCACTTTGTCTTCATAAGGACCAATTTTGAAAGCAACAAGACAAGACATATTCACCAACACACTATGATCTTTTTTAACCAAGAGATCTTGTAAGGATTAGATTTTGGA
The DNA here is from genome assembly GCA_028583015.1 of Wollemia nobilis. Lineage (NCBI taxonomy): Eukaryota > Viridiplantae > Streptophyta > Pinopsida > Araucariales > Araucariaceae > Wollemia > Wollemia nobilis. The sequence goes on along the minus strand of JAQPPZ010008790.1, from coordinate 11,887 downwards.
ATACAAGTAAGTTGTAGTTTGTCTACCATTTCTTTACTTACTAGATTGTCGGTAGACCCACCATCTACAATCACCTTGCACACCTTCTCTCTACACTTGCATTTTGTTCGAAAAATGCTCTTCCTTTTCCAATCAGCTTCTGGGGCCTCTTTATCCCCCGATATTAGAGTTCTTTGTAGCATCAAGTTCTCTCCTGTTTCTGCTTCCACTTCTTCAGTTGGAGGTTCTTCTCCTTCTTCTTCTTGGGCTACCATAGCCCTCTTGGGATTGTGTGGGCAGTCCATGGCCTTGTGGGTTTCATCACATATGAAACATCTTAAGGGTTTCCATTCTCCAAAATATTGTCGTCCCCTTCCCCTACCTCTAAAACCTCCTCTTCCTCTAAAGTCAGGCTTCATACTCCCCTCAGGCTCTTCTTCTTTGGTAGGTTTGGAGGAACTCCCTCTTTCTCTATTCTAGCTAACATCACCCTTTTTACTCATTTTTCTCTTTCGATTCAATTTCTCTTCCACCTTTAAAGCATATTCATATACCTCATCCACTGTAGGTAACTTAACTAAGGCAAGCTCATCTTGGAGTTGAAACCTTAACCCATTAACATATCTAGTTGTTGCTTGTTCTTCTGCTTCTTGTAGATCAATTCAAATTTGGAGCCTCATGAACTGCTCGGTATATGATTGTATGGATTGATCCCTTTGCCTTAGGTTTTGAAATTCCCTAAACAATTTTTGTTGATAATCAGATGGCAAAAATCGATTTCGTAGATGTTTCAACATCTTGGGCCACAATATGATTTTTTCCTTTCCTTGCCTTCTCCTGGAACTCTGCAAGTTCTCCCACCATAGGCCAACATGAGACTTCAACTTGGAGGTTGCAATCTTCACCCTTTTTGGATCATCTTCATCCATATCTTCCATTTCAAAATACCTTTCCAACTCCTGAATCCAATCCAGGAACAAGTCTGGATTGAGTTCACCTTTAAAATCTGAAATATCAACCTTCACTTTGGAAATTTGCTTGGACACAACTTCAATAAGCCTCTCCATAGGGTCTACTACCCTGGCTACATTCCCCTGGTCTTCTTGTTCATCTTTAGAATCATCCAAATGCAATCTTGCCTCAATGGCTTCTAACCTCCTAAGCCATTCATCTACATTGTTCCTCCTTGGACCTGCATTCCTCCTACCTCTTCCTCCCCAGTTCAGATGGATTCCCCTCTAGGCCATCTTGAGATGCTCTGATACCAAACTGATGCAGACCCTCACTTAATCTCTTCATCCTACAACCTTGTTCACCTAAAGCAAGAACAACCAAAACAAACAAATAACAACAAAACTAATAAAAATGGTAGAAACACAAAGCACTTTAGAAAAAAACCCAAATTGTTTATTCCCAACTCCAAGCTACCTGGATAGACATACAACACAATATATATAAAAACACCCAAAAACTCCAACCCTAACTGACTCCTATTTTTGGTACTACTAAGACAAAAAATAGGGCATAGTTGTTACATGAGTAGAGCTATTACAAAAATAGAAATAGACCCACTAAATAAAGCGTGGTTGAAGTAGACATAAAGTTGTTACAAAAATAAAAAATAGACCCACTAAATGAAGTGTGGGTGGAGTGGATGGCAGAATGTTCCACATCACTTTTTGAATGTTGTTAAACTTAAAACTCTAAATAAAAAGTCCAAGGTTTAAATTAAAAAATGAAAAAGTTTGTATATCACACCTCTCTCATATTAAAACTCTTAATCTCATAGATCATTTTTGAAATAGGGACTTTTCCAAAAATTCAAGCATTAGTTCCATATGAGATTTATTGAAACAGGAAATGTTCCAATGGAAGCAGAAGCTATGTAAGGCTATTGGGATATCTAACAAAAATATGAAAAATAAAAGATAGTAGGTTGCTAAAACAGGCAATCAAATAAACACTAAATAGAAAAAAGACACATGGATGAAAAAGAAAATAAATGGATGGACAAATGAAGCATTAAATTTTATGTGGTCCCAAACTCCAACAAAGAAATTAAACAATATGTGAGGAAAAAATTCAAATTTGTCATGTGGACTGAAAATTTAGGTAGGAAAAAATAATTATACATCAAGTGCAACCCAATCTTTGAACACTACCAGGGTAATGCATAAGGGGTTGGACTCAAAATGTACTTGTAAAAAAATGGTGAATCCTAATCAAAATCAAGGTGAATCATTGATAATATTAAGCAAATCAAATCGAGCATCTTCATACCAAAATTTGGGGTATTTGAAGCCCTAAAATGTAAGGTCATATTTGGGGCCATTTTTGACCTATTAAATCATCTTATAACTTCATAAAAATACCACCATTAGATCAGGCTTGAAAATATCTTTCCAACGAGTACAAATATGCCTATGTTTGGATATATATTGTGATGAACTGACCCTAAGAAAAAATTGGTCCTGAAAATTTTAAGCGAGTGGGCCGACATCGAGGGTCCTTATATTCGCCAATTTCCAATTTTGGAAATCCTAATATTCGCCCAATTTGTGAATATTCACCACTATGCATAACCCTGAACACTACCAAAAAATGTACGATCAAATAGATGGAAAAATGCTTATAGCTCAACTAAGATCTAGTTCACACGATCTCAGATGCAAAGCTAGGAGATAGAAAATTCCTCAAGAGGTATGGTCAAAATGAGTATTTGTCATTTACACAACAAAAGCAATAGAGACCAAAAAAGTATTTTGTAGTGGAATGTGAAACCTTCAAAAACATAATAATGACACTCTAAAGATAAACTCACTAATAAAACTTGTTTGAAGAGAATAAAAAAAACTCATCAAAATTAATAAAAGAAGAAACACACTCCTAAAAATAACAATAAAATATTAACTTTTCTTTTTGTTAAACAATTCTCTTCAATTTACAATAAAAAGTTGACTTTTTTTATTAAACAATTATTTAAATTAAAAAAAATCCAAAATTTAAATTCAAAAATAAACCATACTCCCATAATCCAAACTTTTAATTTCATAACGAAATGAACTTGCTTAAAATACCATAACCCTCTCTTATTACAACTTTTAATCTCAAAGTCAAATGTGAACTTGCTTATCAGGGCATGAACCTGTCAGGTATGTGACCAAGACCAACAGACAAATGGAGAGAGTTTCTCTGATAGAGAGTGTGAATAGAATTATTTTTGATCAGGAGGGAGGAGAGTTTAGAGGCAGATTAAGGTTTTGGATTGATCCCAGACTGAAGGATTCTTACCCTGTGGATTGTGCAGAGAAGGTTGCCAAGCATGCTGCTTCATGTGTGGATTTTGATCCTCACAAGAGACCTGATATGAGGCGTGTGGTAGGAAAACTCTCCAATGCTTTTATCAGATCCCATGAGAAACTGCAGCTTCACAAGGAAGCAATAACTGATACCCTCGAGGCAAGATAAAAGTGATGTTTTCATCCATCTAAAAATGGTGGAATGTTTTTCTTTGTAGCGTAAGTGGAGAAGGTAAGCCTAGCCCAGTAACAAGAGGTTTACAGTTGGAATCTCTGCAATGTGAAGGGGGACACCAAAAATCTCTTGTGGCTTCCTATCTAGTGGTATTGTTGGCCACCTAAGAGCTGTTCTAGAGGTTTTTTTAACTTAAAAGTTTGGTCCTTGAGGACCAGGGTTAAGTGGATTGGTAAGTATTTGTCAAATCATCCTATATAAATAGGTTTAGTAAGAACTTGTCCTTATTAATTACTAAAAATAATTAATTACTAAAAACAATGTGATTGTAACTATAACTTAAAAAATTAATTTATTTTTATTTTTATTTTTTTATATTATATCATGGTAAAACTATATTAGAGGAAGTTGGCCTCTCGTGTGAGCGGAGGAAGAAGGGTAGGAGTGAGACAATGCCGATTTGGACAAACACCAAACTCTGGACTTTTATTGGACAAAACCATTGCTAACTATAATATCTGGATTCATAACTCTCCTAATCTCTGAAACATTAAATATTCAGAAGAGCTATCGTTTGGACTGGTGGTTTTTTTCATATTTTGTTCACAATCTAAATACTTAATCTCAGAGGCCTGTTCCTTATATTGTGTGTACACGTTTGAGTTTTCATTTAGAATGCTCTATATCCTTTTTGATGTTAATAAAATAATACTGCTATTAATGTGTCTTTCAAATCAATGGGTCATTTCGTTCGCTTTGTTAGAGTAAATCACTATATAAAATATAGAAAAGCAATTATAGTGTTTCAAACTTTAACAGCAGAATTAACAAAATAAGACAAACACACAGTAGAAGAGACAACGATTTTAACGTGGTTCACCCAATGTGGGTTACATCCACCAAGAATTTTCAGTCCTTTCTTTCTCAATCCAAGCAATAGAGGGTTACAACCTACAACAAACATCTGTTGTAATTTCCTCTCTATATTTACAAGGAATCAACACAGTAATTTTCATTGTATACTCTGTTTTTCCTCACAACTATATATAAGAAAAAAACAGAAAAAAAACTGCTTTTCTTAATACATTCCAAGATTAACATTGAGTTCCCAACACCTAATTTTGGGATAAAAACAAAAAAACTTTCCTTGGCTGTCCTGTTGTAAATCCGAAAACTTTCTCTGGTAGACTAACAGACTGTAAATCTGGAAACTTTCCCTGCCCGTCCTGCAGTAAATCCAGAAACTTTCTCTGTTTAGCCTCCTCATAATTAGGCTCCATTCCTAACAATCTCCCACTTGGAGACTAATTCCATTGCACCATACTGCAACCAAGGACTGAAAAATTCTCATCATGGCCTCTTATTCCTTAAGGCCAACTGAAGTTGAGCAAAAGCTCAACTTTTCTCTTGACACCACTTTTGTAAGCATGTCAGCAGGATTTTGTGATGTGTGAACTTTCCCTAATTTCAAAGATCCATCTTCCACTACTGATCTAATGAAATGATACCTGAGTTTGATGTGTTTAGTTTTTGAATGGAATGCCGAATTCTTCGCAAGGTGTATAGCACTCTGGCTATCACTCCACAACCTATTATCCTCTTGCTTCTTCCCCAGTTCTTCCATTAGTCTTTGCAACCAAACCATCTCTTTGCTTGCTTCTGCAGCAGCAACATATTCAGCTTCAGTGGTTGAAAGGGCAACTACGTGTTGGAGTTTAGAAATCCAACTAACCGCTCCTCCTCCTATAGTAAAGATGTAGCCAGTAGTGCTCCTTCCACCATCAAGATCACCTGCCATATCAGAATCTACAAAACCTTTCAAGCATATATTAGAGCCTCCAAAATTCAAAGAATAATTTGAAGTTCCTCTCAAGTACCTGAGTATCCATTTTACCGCTTGCCAATGTCCTTTTCTCGGATTACTCATAAATCTACTCACTACTCCCATTGCGTGGGCAATGTCTGGTCTTGTACAAACCATTGCATACATCAAGCTTCCAACCGTTGATGCATAGGGAACCTTAGCCATATGCTCTTGTTCCTTTTGTGTCTTGGGACACAAATCTTTGGTGAGTTTGAAATGCTTTGCCAATGGAGTAGCAACAGACTTTGCATTGTTCATGTTGAATCTCTTAAGCACTTTTTCAATGTATTCTGCTTGTGACAATTTTAGAGTGTGACTCTCCTTGTCTCTTGTTATCCTCATACCAAGGATTTGTTTGGCTTCTCCCAAATCCTTCATGGCAAAGGATTTAGCCAACTTCTTCTTGAGCATGTTTATATCTTGCATATTTGTTCCTGCAACCAACATGTCATCCACATACAATAGCAAAATAACATAGTTACCATTTCCAGTTTGCTTAAAATATACACAGTGATCACTTTGACATCTTTCAAACCTTTGATTAGCCATGAACTTATCAAATTTTAAATACCACTGTCTAGGAGCTTGTTTTAACCCATACAAGCTCTTTTTCAGTTTACATACCCAATCCTCTTTACCTTTCACCTGAAAGCCTTCTGGTTGGTGCATATAAATTTCCTCCTCCAAATCACCATGAAGAAATGTTGTCTTCACATCCAATTGCTCCAGATACAAATTTTCTATAGCTATAAGACTCAAAATAGCTCTAATAGAGGTCATTTTTACAACTGGAGAAAAAATCTCATCAAAATCAATACCTTTTTTCTGAGCGAATCCCTTGACCACTAGTCTTGCTTTGTATCTCTTATGCCCTTCATTCTCCTCTTTAATCTTGTACACCCATTTATTGGTCAAAGCTCTTTTACCTTTGGGTAGCTCAACCAAATCCCAAGTTTGGTTGTGGAATAAAGAGTCCATTTCTTCATTCATTGCAAGCTCCCACTTATTCCTGGTATCCATCTGTAATGCTTCCTGAAAACATTCTGGCTCACCAACATCAGTATACAAAACATAATCAGAGAAACGTTGAGGAATTCTACTTATCCTGGTAGATCGTCTAACAACACTTTCTGGAGATTGAGGTGCTTGTTGTTGTTGTTGTACATTTTGATCTTCTACCACTTTTGGAGTTACCTTTTCTATGTGTCCATCAAGGTCTATGTATTCAGTATTTTCCTCTTTCTGTTTCTTTCCCTGCAACCGATCTTTATACAAGTTTTTTCATTAAATATGACATCCCTACTTCTAATGACTTTTCGGTTATCACAATCCCATAATCTGTAACCCAAGCCATCAATACCGTAACCAATAAAATAGCACTTTTGGGCCTTAGCATCTAACTTATTTATGTTCTCTTTGTCTATATGCATAAAAGCCTCACATCCAAATACCTTAAGGAAAGAATAATTTACTGGTTTACCTGTCCAAAGCTCTTCCGAAATTCCTCCATCCAAGGCACTAGATGGTCCTCTATTAATCAGATATACTACAGTATCAACAACATGAGCCCATAAAAATAATGGTAAGCCTGCATGTATTCTCATGCTCCTAGCACGCTCCATGATGGTTCTATTCATTTTTTCTGCAACCCCATTTTCTTGAGGTGTTCTTGGAACTACCTTGATTCTTCTAATTCCATTTTTAGAACAAAACACATCAAATTCTCTACTGCAATATTCTCCACCATTATCCGACTTTAGACACTTTAACCTTTTTCCAGTTTCATTTTCAACTAATGCTTTCCAATTCTTGAAGGTATTAAAAACATCACTTTTATTCTTAATGCAATATATCCATGTTTTCCTTGTTGCATCATCAATAAAAAGTACATAGTAAGAGGAACCTCCAAGAGAAGTTACTGAGTTGGGCCCCAAACATCTGAGTGCACAAGCTCCAATTTCTCTTTCTTCCTTTCCTTGCCATCCTTGAGAAATCTAACTCTCTTTGCTTTACCATAAACACAATCCTCACAGAATTCCAAATCAATCTCTTTTAACTTAGGCAATAACTTTCTTGAATGTAAAATTTCCATACCTTTTCCACTCATATGGCCAAGTCTTTGGTGCCACAAAGATGCACTCTCACCTGTAGAAACTAAATTCATGGAGCAGTGAGAAAAATCAGTAAGTAAATAAAGAGTACCCACCAATTTACCTCTAGCTACTATCAATGAACCTTTAGTAACTTTCCAAGCATTTTCTCCGAATGCAACCGTGTATCCTTCACCATCAAGCTTACTTGCCGATATAAGATTTCTCTTTAAATCTGGTATGTGTCTCACCTCTTTAAGAGCCCATTGACATCCATTTGGGGATTTAATCAAAATCTTTCCAATACCCACGATTTTACATGGTTGGTCATTTCCCAATAGAACCTGTCCATAATCTCCAGAAACATAATCTATGAAGTATTCCTTATGTGAGGTAGCATGGAATGAAGCACCACTATCAATTACCCAATAATCACTATTTCTATCAAGAGATAAGATTAAAGCATCTTGTAGAATTTGTCCAATAATATTGGCTTCTGAAGTGTTACCATTATTATCATTACCTTCATTTCCATCACCCTTTCTTTGCCAATAGTCCTTCTTGAGATGACCCTTTTTGCCACAGTGCCAACACTGTAGCTTTCCTTTTCCACGTGATTTGGATCTGCCTTTGGATTTGCCACGATGTGAACTCTTGCCTCTTTCTCTTCCTCTTCCTCTATTCTCAACAGTTAAGGCGGTGCTAGATGATTCTCCTGTGGTTTTTCTTCTCATGTCCTCACTGAGTATCACACCAACCACATCATCAAATTCTAATTTATTTGAACTCGAAGCAGAGTTACTTACCGCCATTACCAAATTGTTCCAACTTTTCGAAAGAGAGCATAAGATTAATAAGGCCCTAATCTCATCATCAAAATCCAATCCTACTGAATGCAATTGATTAGTGACAGTATTAAATTCATTTAAATGATCCTGCATAGATCCTCCTTCACTCATTTTCATGTTAAATAACCTTTTCATTAAGAATACCTTATTTGATGTTGATGGTTTCTCATACATCTTGGCCAACTTATCCATGACTCCCTTGGTAGTCTTTTCATCGGAGATGTTGAAGGCTACGGTGGCTCCCAAGCACAACCTCACAGTACCCAATGCCTTTCTATCAAGGAGACTCCACTCCTCATCAGACATAGTTGAAGGTCTCTCTGTTTCCCCCTCAAGAGGTAAGTAAAGATCCTTCTGGTACAAGTAATCCTCCATCTGCATCTTCCAGAATTGAAAGTTTTGGCCATTGAATTTTTCAACTCTAAACCTCCCTTCTTCCGCCATTGCTCCCACTTGATCCAGAAATTCTCCTTCTGTCAAGTGCACCCAACAAAACCTCGCTCTGATACCACTTGTTAGAGTAAATCACTATATAAAATATAGAAAAGCAATTATAGTGTTTCAAACTTTAACAACGAGAATTAACAAAATAAGACAAACACACGAGTAGAAGAGACAACGATTTTAACGTGGTTCACCCAATGTGGGTTACATCCACCAAGAATTTTCAGTCCTTTCTTTCTCAATCCAAGCAATAGAGGGTTACAACCTACAACAAACATCTGCTGTAATTTCCTCTCTATATTTACAAGGAATCAACACAGTAATTTTCATTGTATACTCTGTTTTTCCTCACAACTATATATAAGAAAAAAACAAAAAAAAAAATTGCTTTTCTTAATACATTCCAAGATTAACACTGAGTTCCCAACACCTAATTTTGGGATAAAAACAAAAAAACTTTCCCTGGCTGTCCTGTTGTAAATCCGAAAACTTTCTCTGGTAGACTAACAGACTGTAAATCTGGAAACTTTCCCTGCCCGTCCTGCAGTAAATCCAGAAACTTTCTCTGTTTAGCCTCCTCATAATTAGGCTCCATTCCTAACACGTTCCCCTAATATAAGGCGGCGTTGAAACAGAACACAAAATTCAGCTGAGTTTGTTTCATTGAATAACTCTCACTGATTTGTTATACTGATTATGTATTGCGTTTATTTTTTTTTGGAGGGTTGGAGGGTTGGTGCCGTTGCCGTTGGCATTGCCATTGCGAGTGCTTAAAGTTTTATTACTTAAGGAAAAGTAAACGACAAAAAAATAATTAAAAAATAAACAAATCTTAAGGTTTATTACAGTTGGTTTTAATATGATTTAATGGAACGTGATGAGAACTGGGCACTATAGTAAAAATAAAGTTCCATGATAGAAATATGTTACTATAATAAAGTTCCTGCAATATATAGAAGAATATGCATGATCCAAAACCAATCTTGATGGCAGTTAATATTAACTATCAAAGTTTTTTATACATTTTAAATTTTATGCTAGTGTGAGAATTTTAAAGAATGGGTGGAAAGGGAATACAATTAATTAATTATGTAGTGAAACTTTTTTTATATATTGATGACCTCTTCTTGATTGGCAAGACACAGGTTTTTGAAAATATAAATTCTTTAAAGCATTTTTGTGAGAAAGTTAGGATGCTCTAGACACTAACAAGACTAAAACTATGATATTTTCTATTCAGAGAGTCCATATATTTTATTTAAAGGAAATCCTTTTGAGGTAGTAATAGAATATGAATCCCTTGGGTTAGAATTTCAAAGAAAACTCGATTAAAGAATATGCAGGATGAAACAAATATAGACACGATGGAGGGAACTCTACTTATTGCTAAACAGGTGCAAAAAAGTAGAGCTATGTGATTGAAAAACATTAAGGTTCTTTTTGAGTTATTAGTTATTTCAATGATGTTATATGAGCGTGAGGTGTGGGTTAGTAATACAACAAATTGTAAATGAAGAAAAATATAAATAATTCAAAAGAAAATACCAAGAATAGAAGATAGGAGGTTGCTAAAACAAGTAATCAAATAAACACTAAATAGAAGAAAAAACACATGGATGAAAAATAAATAAATGGATGGACAAATAGAGCATTAAATTTTATGAAGTTCTAAATTTCAATAAAGAAATTAAATTGTATGTAAGAGAAAAAATCAAGTAAGAAAAAATAATTATACAATTATACATCAAGTTCAACCTAATCTATGAACACTACCCAAAAAAAAAAAAATGCATAGATACAAAGATCAAATAAAAGGAAAAAATGCTTATAGCTCAACTAAGATCTAGTATGCAAAACTAGGAGATGAAAAATTTCTCAAAAGGTATGATCAAAATGAGTATGTGTCTTTTACACAACAAGAACAATAGAGACCTAAAATCATGAAATGTGAAACTTATAAAAACATAATGATAACATTTAAAAGTAAATTCATTATAATTTAAAAAAAAAAAATAGAAAATAGAAAAAACAAAAAACTTCCCATCAAAAAAACATACCTTAAAAAATGATAATAAATTGACTTTTTAATTTTGTTAAACAATTTTTTTTAAATATTATTAAATTTACAATTCTAAATAAAAAATTTAAAATTTAAATTTAAAAATGAAAAGATGTATATAAGACTATTAATCTCATAATCATTTCAATCAAAGTAATTACGCCACTAGCGTCCTACAATGGCAGCCAGAAAGGTCGTGTCCTACAATGGCAGCCGGGAAGGTCAGCCACGCCGTAAACAATATTAATATTTTATTAAAAAATCTACATTAAGAAAATTATCCACGGATATTTAAAAAAATATTTAAACTAAAAACTAAAATGGTGCCCAAACTTTCTAATATTATTTGCTTCTCTTCAAACTCTATAAAATATTTATCACACCCCAAAAAATACCTCAGAATTGATAACTCTCAGTGTTTATAGATATATATATTTTATATATCTAGGCTAATTAAAATCATTTCAATAGTTCCATCTGCAAAGTTTTTTTGACCGAACTTAATTAAAAATAAGAAAACTTGCTACTTCCCATTGCATTATTTGACTTCTCAAATAAAAAATGCAATCTTCTCCCCTTAATAAAGATCTCCATTTACGACTTAAAAGATTATTCCGCACAATTTGCTTGTCTATGTCCCAATTTACGAAACCTAGGTAGTGGGGGGTACGGATCACAATTTCCGACTTAATAAAGATCTCCATTTACGTCTTAAAAGATTATTCCGACTTAACTGATCCGTACACCCCCCGCTACCTAGGTTTCGTAAATCTTTTACCGTAAGGATGAAGGATAGCTTAATAGTTATTAATCTCGAGACACTTGGTTTAAATATATATTTTTAAATATTTTAAATTCACTGTAGGATAATTTTAAAATATAAGCGTGTGATTGTAAAAAAATGAAAAAGAGAGTTCTATCTTATGTATTGAGTGGGGTGGAAGATACTCAACAAAGATAGTTTCCAAGAAATTCCGTGGGCGCTTCACGGTGTTGTGATTGAAGAAATAGGTACGAAAGTTTGCCAAACTCCCACTAAATTATCTGAGTTTTCTGAACTTCCCCAAAAGAGTTCTCCTTGTTTGAACATCATGCACAATATCTTCTTCCATATTTTCTTTTGTTAAAA
>JAQPPZ010008789.1:0-20056 GCA_028583015.1 Wollemia nobilis | reverse complement strand
AGTCAGAGGAGATCAGGGAAAAACAAGACGAACTAAAAGTTAGTCAAGAACCTAAGAAGGAGGTAGAAGAGAAATGGACTTTCCCAAAAACTTTTACAGAGTATACAGTGGGAGATGCAGAGATTGATACAAGATTGGCACACTCGAAGAATGTAGAGAAAGCAACAAGTGAGCCAAAGAATATCAAATATGAAGGACCTCGAATAGTGGACATAAATATAAGAACAAAGGATGAACCTAGGATGATTCACTACGGTGATTATTGGAACCCCGTATTGAAAGTAGTGGCTTTTAAGATATTCTTGGAATATAAGGATGTCTTTGCATGGAAATATAAGGACTTAAAGGGAGTACCACCTGAGTTATGTGTCCATAAGATTACACTAATACCTGGAGCACAACCCGTGAGGAGGAGACTATATAGAATGAACCCAAAGTATGCTACATTAGTGAACGTAGAGATAGAAAAGATGTTGGAGGCAGGAATCATCTTCAGGGTGACAACCAGTGAATGGGTATCACCTATAGTGATCACCTTGAAGAAGGAAGTGGAAAAAATTAGAATATGTGTGGAATTTAGAAGTCTAAATATAGTAACTATCAAGGACCCCTTCCCTATTCCCTTCACAAATTCTATCCTGGAGGAAGTCGCAGGGCACGAGATCTATTCATTTTTGGATGGATTTTCAGGTTACAATAAGATTAGTATAGTTGATGAGGATAAGCTGAAAACCACATTTATTATAGAGAATGGTATCTATGCGTACAATCAAATGTTATTCGGGCTCTATAATTTCCCAACTACATTCCAACGCATCATACTATATATATTTCACCAACTGGCAACAGGGAAATTCAAATCATTTTTGGTTTATTGGTCCATTTATGAGAAGATGAAGGAACATCTCCCTACCCTCGATGAAAGCATGAGTAGGTACAAAAATGCACAAATATATTTAAATCCTGGGAAATGCTACTTGATGGTACCATATGGAAAATTGTTAGGACACATAGTGTGCAGTGAAGGATTAAAAACAAATATTGATAATATTCGCGTGATATTACATATGGAAGAACCACACGATGTGAGTTCACTTAAAACCTTCTTGGGATCGATAGGATATTATCGAAGGTTTATCAGGAACTATGCACATGCATCCTATCCATTAGATTCCTTGACGAATAATAATGTTCCTTTCAGATGGATAGAAGATCACCAGGGAGCCTTTTGAGGATTTGAAGGATAAGCTCATGAGTAGTCTAATTTTAGTGTTCTTGAACTGGGATAAGGAATTCCATGTCCATATTTATGCTTCAAAATTTATTGTAGACACCAAAACAACACCAATCCGATTATGTGGCGATATGCACTGATCGCATTGACACACACAGCTCCTAGGGTAGCCCCCAGAGGTTAAACAGTGGTCCTAATCACTCCCACAGTAGTTTGGAAAGTCAGAGGTCAATTTGGCACTTGTTTGGCACTTTGCTCTCTACTCATCCCACCCTGGGATGAATACAAACTAGTATTTGTTCCACCCAAGGACGATTATGAGCATTCATCCCATGGTGGGGCGAATAGTAGGTTTGACTAGCAAAAAGTCAAACCTCGACAGGTCTGCCAGTTAACTACAACTCCAAGACATGCAATTACGAGGAAAGACTTAAAATCAAGGAGAGAGACTTTAGTCATGCATGTCTTTATTCTGGAGGCATCATGCAAGGAGACTCTAAATTAGGGAATAATAGTTTCTCCTAAAATAGGACAAACAACTCAAGTGGTGCCCTCGCATGCGCTTTCAAACAGAGAGACCCTAGGTCTATAAATTGGTGAGTCTTCTCACCTAAAATAAGGAGAGAGAAGGAGCATTTTGAGCAACGAAGTGCTGCCATTTTACATTTTCACACTTTTTGATTTGTGCCTTTCACATCCTTGATCTCTTTTGAAAGGGAGGTCATTGGGTGGTCATTGGAAGCACAATCCGGACCCCAAACCCGATATTTGGCCACAATATTCCACCAAAATTTCCTAAAAAACCCCATAAGTGTTTTTGGACCCATACCAAGTGGATTGGTGCTGAAATAGAGTCCCAAACGGTGGGCGTCCTACCCTCGGGCACCCCCCAAACTATCATAGCTCTAATCGTCCCACCCCGGAGCTCATAGAAATCTATGACAGATTTCCTTTCTATTATTTTTGCATCTAATTCTATGCTGCTTAGATAGGTTGTCATTCAAATTTCACATCGTTCTGAGCATTTTTTATCATGTTTTTATCATTTCTCGCCTTTAATAACATGCAGGTAGCATCATCAAATTCTTAGTGAAAGAGTCAAAATTGGGAAAATCCGACCTTCTAGGTATTCCCAAAATACCCCCTTTTAGCTAACCCCTAACTTTTTAGGTGATTTGGAGCTTCCCAGATGTGAAATTTGGGACTGTGATTTTTGACACTTTGTTGTAGGTCTAATCATCCCACCCTGGAGCAAATACGAATCTATGGTGAATTTTTTGATTGTTCCATTTGAAGTGCCTTCTTGGTGATTTTTTTATGCCCCTATCAAGTTTTTAGTTCATTTGGATCTATTTCAGTTATCATTTCATTTATATTTTGCATGTACTAATTGAGGGCTTGGGGATCGCATGTTTCATTTTATCTATAGGTGCTACTGAATGTTTTTTCTTTATTTGAACGTAGGGTCTCAACATTAGAGGAGCAGCAAGGATTCCAAGACTCATCAACGTAAGTGACGATGACGTTTGGTCTGCCCATTTTACATGTGGGCACACGGAAGAAGGAATACCATTTATTGATGTAACAAGAACATATTTAACACTCCTATTCCCTGAAAATGGAGGAGGCGGATTGTAACTGAGTTCTAAAACATATCAATAAAAAGGGCTATCTTCCATATTATATTTTTATGTGGTTTTGATTCATTTATGCCTCTTTCCTTTCATGCACTTTCAATACATAGGATTTAGCATTATCTTTTGTTTCGTTTGCATCACATCTTGGCATCTCCTTTTTGTTTCCGTATCCTCATGCTTTCAGTGGCGATCATGGTGGGACCTCTATCCCTTGATTTTAATATTAACTTTCTGATCAAAGGTTGCTTGTTTTTGCTTGCAGGTACCAAGTTTTCAAACGTTGGACTACTGTTCGTTTCAGTTTGTGATGAGTACAGAGCTGGAATTCATCGTACCCATGGACGAATAGGCATTCACCCTACCCTATGATGAATACTGTTATGTTATTCATATCACCCCAGGATGAATAGCTCTCTATGCAATTTTAGGATAGAAATTCAAAGACATCCGATTTGGGCAGAGAAGAGGTAGGGGTTATAAACACCTTCTATCATTTTCTATTTTTTGTTTTCTAGTTATTTGCTTGCATAGGAGAGTTTGAATGCTTGTTTGTTTAATTTATGCAAATTAAAAATAACCCCACACACAACGTGGTAATTCAAACAACAAGGAGTTGTTCATGAAACCCCAACCCTTGAGCAAGACCAATGGTGGATTTCATCACCACCTTGGCTTGAGATATTGCATACATAACCCCAATTGCGACTGCTAGACGTAAATCTTGATGAAAGCTGACCAAGTGTAGCTGGGGTGATTCCCAATGCATGAGGATAAGTCTTCTATGGTAGGTGTTATAAACAGAGCGATTCCCCTTCCGTACCACCTATGTTCCATGTACCATCTGCTCTCACATACCAATAGTTTCCCTCACATAAGGGCGGGTATATAGAGAGGTTGGTATATCGGCCTGGCAATGGTATATCGAAGGGGCGACCATTTTTGGGAGTCATAAGAGACATCATATTGCATTTAAATGTTCTTTAAAAAAGCTTTCAAAACAAAAATAAAAAACACACTAAACCATATTTAGGGAACACTTTTAATATTTAAACGAGATAATGCTTTGTGTGTGTGATACTTTCTGTTTAGTGTAGCATAAAAATCATAAAAAAACATAAAAAACTACGCATCTTTAGAAAATCATCACCATGGTGTACACTTGTAGTCGAGCCCAATCAAGGGCACGAGCTGCAGAGAGTGCACAAAGGGGGACAAGTCACCTCCGATATAGTCTTGAGGACTTGGTCATACCGCCTTGGTGGCCTGAGACCAAAGATAGTCCACATCATGCCATTACAGAACAAGACTATAGAGGCACCTCTTTAAGGGGCACCCCCACTCAGCATAGATCCTTTCAAGAGGGGGACATACATATGGCACTCAAAATAGATAGGATGCCTCCATTAGATGCTCGTTATGAGTGGCCTAGTGATGAAGTGCTAGGGCAACATAGGGTCCATAAGGAGGGGCCACATGATTTCGTCATCCCTCCTTTACCCCTTATTACTGTTAGAAACACTAGACAAAATCCAGAGCACAAGGCTCTCCAGCTAGGGCAAGCCAATTCTGCCTACCATTTTCATGCATATGAAAGGGAGTATGAGGAAGACCACTACGTTCCTCAAGAGCAACACACAACATGAGAGCAATGCGCCTCCGCGCCTGCTATGTATCAGGATCACCCATTGAGGCCAGAGCCTTAAGTGAATGCAGCTAACCTTGATAGAGGAAAGCAACCCATAGGGATATCGGATCACCATAAGCAAGATAGACATGTAGGAGAGGCATCTAGGCTTCGTAAACATGATACGGTAGAACAAATTGACTTGGCATTTTCCAGACATGCCACCCGCCAAGCGTAAATCATGTAGCTCAGGCAGGATCAACAATAGTTAGAGCATCTGTATCGCCTTAACAAAGAGCACATTTAGCGTCAAAAAATAGAATTGCTTCAGAACAATGTGCCTGAGAAGGTCCCAATCCCTCGCATGCATAAAGTAGAAGTGTATGAGAGGCATAACCCCTTGGTGCGAGATAGGTCCCCGCGACCTTATCAAGTATTGCCTCCAAGACCTCCTAGACCTGAGCGGGAGGCCACTCCCAGAAACAATGATGGGCACCCTCCGCGGGCACCCACCCATGTTTATAGGTCTAGGCCAGGAACTCCTCAAGAATCCTATGAAGATTATGAACAAGAAGAAGAGCGGGCTGAAATGCCCTACCATGGCAAGAGGGATGCTGTCCAACTACCCCTCCATAGGCCTCAAGTTCCCCACAACCCACAACGAGATCCAACTAAGGAGGAAGAGATCAAATCCTTCAATGCATATAAAGCACTGTTAGAGCACTTAGATTCTGTGGAGACCAAGACTTCTGGGTCCCAAAAGCCTACTTTACGCCAACTCCATAGTCACCCTGTGCATCTGTCAATGCCAGCACCTCCATACCCTAAACACTTTAAACTGCCTCAATTGGCACTCTTTAGAGGGAAGGAGGATTCCCAAGAGCACATGACCAGATTCCTGAGCCAATGCTTCGGAATTAAGGACAATGATGCTTTGTTGCTAAGAACATTTATAACCACATTCGTAGGCTGTGCCTCGGATTGTTTCACTCAGTTACCAAAAAATAGCATCAGTAACTTGGATCAGCTAGTGGATGCGTTCCTAGAACGTTTCGCCTTCAACACCAATAAAAATGCATCACTAAGCAACCTAGCTAGCCTCAGGTAGTATGAGGAAGAAATAATGGCGGCCTATGGGAATCAGTGGAGGACGTTGCTTTCAAAGCTGCCCTACCTCCCCCCCATGTTCGACCTAGCCCAAATGTTATCAAAGAGCTATTTGAGATCGATCTCCATGCTATTACAGCTGCAATAATATGCCACTTTAGAGGAAGCTCTGGCACAAGCCAAAATCATTGAGGAGATAAAGATACAGGATGGTGAGATTGCCAAACCAAAGAAGAAAGAATGGTCTAAGAACACCAAAATAGGGACCACACAACAAAAACTTTCTACGGTCAATCAGGTTGTTATAAATGTCCCTAAGCTTGCACAAGAAACCTAGCCTCAAAAGGCCAACTATCAGGTGGTGCCTCCTAACAATTATGACAGAGAAAACTAGAGGCAAGAACAAAATTAGTAGTGTCGCCCTAGGTGACAATTCACACCTTACACAGAGTTCAGGGACTCCCAATTTGACTGCTTGTCAACGATAAATTTGATCAACTTGCTCGAGATTCAAACCATAGACCCCAATGTGCCAAAGCCTAAGGGGTACAGAGAGGACTTGTACTGTAGGTTCCATAGATGGAAGGGACATGACCTTAATGCATGTTGGAAGTTTAAAGGATTGGTGCAAGACCTAATTGACAACAAGATGTTGGCGGTAGACAACCTTGTAGCACCAAACAACCAATAGATGGGAGTCTTCAGAGACCCCTTGCCTACCCATGATGCGCAGGAAGAATCCCTTCAAGTCAATGAGGTGCAACAGAATTGCCCCATGCAGGGGTATGTAGGGATGATAAGCATAGTGAATAGGAACAAGAGGTAACCAGGAGTTGCCCCCGCCGTGGCTACAAGAGAAGTTCCATCGACGTCACAACCTCAACAACACCCTACACAACCTCCCCAACCTAGACCAATGGCCACAATTCGGACTAGACTTACCCAAAGTCTAAGGACCACGTCGGCTAGGCTCTCCATATACGAGCTCATTCAATAATCAGTGCCCCATTGGGAGGCTCTACTGGAGATATTAAAAGCCATCGAGCTGCAGCCCCACGAAGCAAACTCTTTCAACAACTTTGTTGGACATGTAAAATAATGTACAGAACCAGTCATCACCTTTAGAGAAGATGAATTGAAATCGATGACTGGTGATGTGGTGAATCCACCCCTGCACATCATT
Organism: Wollemia nobilis; assembly: GCA_028583015.1. Taxonomy (NCBI): domain Eukaryota; kingdom Viridiplantae; phylum Streptophyta; class Pinopsida; order Araucariales; family Araucariaceae; genus Wollemia; species Wollemia nobilis. Next base: position 13,271 of record JAQPPZ010008789.1, on the reverse strand, counting down.
GCACGGGTCAACGGGATTTCGTATAAGCAGGTGTTGGTGGACACTGGCTCGTCCAATAATATCATTACAACAACAACATTGAAACATCTGAAGTTTTCGGAATCTCACATCATGGCCTCCACCTATACTCTTCGAGCATTCAATGATGCGATATGCTCGACGGTTGGCACAATTGTCCTACCCATCCAAGTGGGACAAAAGACTATTCATACGTTGTGCCACATATTGGAAGATGAGATGGCCTCTAATATCTTACTAGGGTGGCCTTGGATCAGGGACATTAAGTGTGTCCCTTCAATAGCTCATCAGTGCCTAAAGTATACATTTGAAGGACATGTGCATGTAGTCCCAGCAGACTTAGAGCCCTTCAAGTACTACAATACGGTGCAACTAATGCCGTAGTCGACCCTTCCATCAATGCATTTAGATTTTTAGTTGAATCCATCTAACCAAGGTCTGATTCTGTAGGCATCCCCATTGACAAGACCATAAAATCCCCAGTCGGGTCCATCTTCCTCATCTAGTCCTTCAACAACGATGCCACCTATGGTGGATACACCAAAGGACAATGGAAAGAAACCCCTAGAAGAGGAACCACCCCTAGTCTCAACCATCTCTATCAAAGAGATGCCTAGTAGAATGGAAGTCGAGATGCCTAGTTTGCCCTACATGGAGTGGACTCCAAAAGAACTCCCATTCGCTCCCCCTCAACCGCCAACAATCACCATTGAGATGGTCAACATAGGCCTGGGGGGAGTATTTAGTGCGAAATATTGTAGCAACACCCACACTTGAGTCCATGCAGGACATGGGGAGACCTCGCCTCCCCATCGGCTCTATGGTTCCTCTAGGCTACCCACCCAATCAGACAAACTTTGTTTATGGGGTCTTGGATAATGGCATTGAACCTTACATGCAAGAAGAAGAAGATGAACCCTTTGTCGAGGACGTCAACTATTTGTCCAACCTAGACTTCGCTTTGAGATATCTTGGACAATGTAATTGGCATGGATATGGGTTGGGCCAGTATGAGAAAGGAGTGCATGTTCTTTGTTAACCGAGATATCAAATGTCGTATGACAAGTCAGGAGTAGGGTTCAACCACCCCTTTCCCCTAGACATCTTGGTAGATAACATCCAAGGCCTAGGGATAGGCAACAAAGATGGGTTGGCTAATCCTAACACAACATATACATTGGGGGATTATCTCCCATTGCTCACAACCAACCTTTTTGACCTTAACAACCCTTTCCCTTTAGTCGAAATGGGAGAAAGCTCGAGGACTCACCTACAAGAGGGATATAGACAAGACCAATAATGGTATTCAGAAGATGAGTCAAAATATGAGGTAGCACCTTGGGATCCTTTTGAATCTGATAGCAATCATTCACAAGTGACTCCTATGGATGATTATCAGGAGAGCTTCCTGACAATGTTCCCTTTGGATTCTCCAATCGAGCATATGCCACCTCAAGAGAATCAGGTCCCCTAGAGAGTGGAACAACCTCGATGGGACCATATTAATTTGCTCGAGCGAGATGAGCCTCATACATTGCAAATAGCTATTGGAGCCAACGAAGGCCTTTGGATCTCCGATAGTGATTATGAAGATGAAACTGAGATGGCTTATCTCAATCATATGTGACAGCAGAAATATCCCTTGGACATAGACAACATGTTTGAACAATTACACATTGGGCCGAGACATAGGTGGCACCTCAACCAGGCATAGTTGGACCAATTACTGCACCTGCCACTCTAGGTATACAAAGAGCACCTTCTGCCTGGAGACCCTATAGAGCCATCAGTGCCTAGGGTAGATCCTGTCCTCTTATCCGCACATAGGGCCGATCCATTCATGCCAATACCTCTAGAGCCAGATCCAGAGCACAAAGAACACCTAGGATGTCAGAGTAACCACACCTATGGTAATGGAGACCAAATTCACTTCATCAACATGATCTCCATTGACTTAACCATCCCCATCCATGATCCAACCGACCCAACACGATCATTGCATCTAGACCTAGATGCTATAGATTGGGATCGTGCTGACACATTGCCATCCCCATAAGAGTACTGGCCTTGCAGTGGGATGTTCCATTTCACCCTAGGACAAACTTAGGATGTCTTTCATGCTAAAGAGGAACATGATGTTTCGAAAAATGATCTAAATTTATCAAATGATATCCACCTGATCCCAACTCCACACCAGTTGGAGGACGGGTCCCACATGTCGATCGAGGAGACGACTGATATAGACATCGGATCAGATCCAATGAATTTGCAAATCATCAAACTGGGGGTAAGTTTAGCCCCCAAAGAGAAAGCTGACTACATTGCCCTTCTCAAAGAAAATAAGGAGGTTTTTGCATGGTCCTACAAAGATATGTCGAGGCTAGACCCGTAGCTAGTCACACATAATCTTACGCTTGATCTGATAGTCAAGACAGTAAAGCAAAAACTACGTAAGATGCATCCAACACTAGCCTTAATGGTCAAATATGAGCTACAAAAGCTGTTGGATGCATAGTTTGTCATCTACGTGGATTACCCACCATGGTTGTCTAACATGGTACCCATCAAAAAGCCTGACAAGAGGATTCGCATATGCATCGATTTTCAAGATCTAAACAAAGTGAGTCCTAAGGATGATTTCTCCTTGCCTAGCATCGATGCATTAGTAGATGCTACAACGGGCCATGAAATACTTTCCCTCATGGATGGTTTCTCGGGATACAATAAAATTTGTATTAATCCTGAAGACCAAGTAAAAATTATGTTCACAACACCTTGGGGAAAATTTTGTTATAAGGTCATGCCCTTTGGCCTTAAAAACATTGGTGCCACCTACCAACGTGCCATGACGTACATCTTCCATGATCACATGCATAAAACTTTGGAATATTACATGGATGATTTTTTGGCCAAATCTCTTTTGTGCCTAGATCATCTCGATGATTAAGCAATATCCTCGATCACCTCATTGAACATAAAGTCAGACTAAACCCCAAGAAGTGCATATTTGGCATCACATCTAGAAATCTCTTGGGTTTCATAGTCTCCAAATGAGGAATCAAGGTAGACCCAAACAAAGTCAAGGTAATCCTTGCAATGCTTCCTCCAACTACCATCAGGCAACTCAAAAGTTTGCAGGGAAATATCGCATCAATCAAGCGCTTCATAGCGTAGCTATCTGACAAGTGCCGACCCATGAATAAATTATTGCACAAGGGGGTAGCATTTCACTAGGATGATGAGTGCCAGTCAACCTTTGATGATATTAAACAATACTTGGCTTTGCCTCTAGTATTGGCACCACCTAGACCAGGAGTGTCATTCTACTTATACATCTCAGCTACTAAGGTGGCACTGGGCTCCATGTTGTCCCAAAAAAATGAACTACACAAAGAACAAGCTAATTACTATCTTAGCCACCCCCTGGTCAGTTCTGAGCTTAACTATGCATACGTTGAGAAGCTATGTTTGGCAGTGGTCTTTGCTACCAAAAAGCTATGCCACTACATGCTGAGCAACACGACGTATGTTGTGTCTAAGGAGAATCCATTGCGATACATGATGAGTCGTACTTATCATAGTAGCCGCACAAAAAAATGGATCATGTTGTTGATGAAGTTTGACATAGAATTCATTGGACAAAAATCCATAAAAGGTCAAGTCATCGTCGATCAACTGGAAGAGGCTCCTCTTGAAGACGATCAGCCTCTGACCGTAGAACTACCAGATGATGGGGTCTTCCATGTTTTAGAATCACCAGATTCTGATGAGCCTGAGTCACAGGCCGACATGACCCTATTCTTTGATGGTTCTAAATGTGAGCAAGGAGGTGGCGCAAGAATTGTATTCTTCACATCGTAAGGGGCTCCAATGCCTCTATCATTTAAATTAGACTTCTCATGCACCTAAAATAATGCAGAATATGAAGCCTTGCTCATAGGTCTTCAAACAAAATTCACCATGAACATTAAACGTTTAAACATATTTGGTGATTCGCTGTTAATTATCAATCCAGTAAAGGGGGTATTCCAATGTAAATGCCCAGTTCTGTAGGCCTACAAATCCCTTGTGGAAAAATTCATGGCACAGCTTGAATGGTACGACATCAAGGCACTCCCTCGATCATTGAATCATTTTGTAGATACTATGGTCTCCTTGGGGTCACTAATCCCATAAGACCCTTCTGGTGAAATGACAACAATTCAGGTCAAAACATTATCACAATCTATGATGGAGCATGCAAGCTCTAACCTGATGTCAGGAATCCACCTGATCCAGATTGAACCATCTCAGGATAGGTTCTCTCGAATCCATGATTGTTTGACTCAAGCCAACTGGGGACTCTTGTTCTCCCCTACCCCTCTTAATAGCAACACAATGCTATTTTTACAAGTTCTGTCCCACTCAGCTTTTGCTAGGGATACAATTCAAGAGGGATTGGCCGTTCATACCATAGAGGTTTTTGATCAGTAGGATTGGTACACACCCATAAGGGATTACCTCAAGTTAGGTAACCTCCCACTTAGATTGACATAAGCTACGAAAATATCATTTAAATAGAAAGCGGCAAAACATATATTTTTAGGAGACATTTTGTATCGTTAGAGCTATGAAGGAATCCTCCTCCATTGCTTGGACCAGAAAGAGTCCGCTTGGGTGATCAGCTAAGCCCATGATGGTACATGTGGTGGCCACTTCAGCGGTATGGCCATCGCAAAGTGCATTCTTTGCATGGGCTATTATTGGCCATATTTGGAGAGATTGTTGCACGTATGTAAAGAAGTGTGTGAAGTGTCAACATCATGCCAATTTGACACACGTACCTTCTCAGGCCTTGCAGCAAATCCAATTGGCTTGGCCTTTTTCACAGTGGGGCTTTGATCTAATAAAAAAGATCTCCCCTATGTCATCGGGTTGTCACACATTTATCATAACGACCATAGAGTACTTCACCAAGTGGGTGGAAGCAATTTCGCTAACCTCTACGACTGGACCCCGCATTACGGAGTTTATTTTGTATAACATCATATGTCATTTTGGTATTCCATCAAAGATAATTTCGGATAATGAGATGTCATTCAAGAATAAATATGTGCATGCTTTGACAACAAAGTACAAAATTTAGCATAGTTTTTCAACACCCTATTATCTACAGGCAAATGGGCAAGCAGAGGCATAAAAAAAAATGCTAGTCGCCATCCTCAAAAAGACCATTGTAGATAGGCATAAGGATTGGCACATTTAGATCCCACTTGCCCTATGGGCTTATCGCACTAGCATTCGGACGTGCATTGGGGCAACTCCGTTTTTGCTGGTGTATGGCTCCGAGGTAGTCATGCCTATCGAGTTGGAAATTCCTTCCCTGTGCATTTCAATGCAAGAGTTCATCGATGATGACACTGCATGACAAGCCCTGTTAGACCAACTTACATTGCTCGATGAACGACGCATCAATGCTCTTGAGCATTTGTGTATCTATCAAGAGCAACTTAAGAAAGCATACAACATGAAGGTTCACCTGAGGGACTTTCAAGTTGGTGACTTGGTCCTAAAAGAGAACCAACATAATTCTAATTTGCTGCCCCATCTAAGGGACAAGTTCACAGCAAAGTGGTTAGGTCCTTATGTGATTGACAGTAAAATAGGACATGGAACATACCGGATCGCCTCTCTTGAAGGAATCAAGGAACTAGAACCCTTGAACATCAGTCATTTGAGGCCATTCCACATTTAGAGAGCCATAGTCCACCCCGAAAGCTCCAAGGATTCTAACAATTGCTTGGTCAAACCAAAAGCTCCAAGGATTCCCACAATCGCTTGGTCAACCCCAAAATGCCCCAAAGGTATCCATAAACCCTTTGGTCAAACCAAAAGCTCCAAGGATTCCCATAATTGCTTGGTCAACCCCAAAATGCCCCAAAGGTATCCATAAACCCTTTGGTCAAACCAAAATCTCCAAGGATTTCCATAATTGCTTGGTCAACCCCAAAATGCCCCAAAGGTGTCCATAAACCCTTTGGTCAAACCAAAAGCTCCAAGGATTTCCATAATCACTTGGTCAACCCCAAAATGCCCCAAAGGTGTCCATAAACCCTTTGGTCAAACCAAAAGCTCCAAGGATTTCCATAATCGCTTGGTCAACCCCAAAATGCCCCAAAGGTGTCCATAAACCCTTTGGTCAAACCAAAAAATCCAAGGATTCCCACAATCACTTGGTTAACCCCAAAATGCCCCAAAGGTATCCATAAACCCTTTGGTCAAACCAAAATCTCCAAGGATTTCCATAATCACTTGGTCAACCCCAAAATTCCCCAAAGGTGTCCATAAACCCTTTGGTCAAACCAAAAGCTCCAAGGATTCCCATAATCGCTTGGTCAACCCCAAAATGCCCCAAAGGTGTCCATAAACCCTTTGGTCAAATCGAAAGCTCCAAGGATTCCCACAATCACTTAGTCAACCTAAAATGCCCTAAAGGTATCTATAAATCCTTTGGTCAAATCAAAAGCTCCAAGGGTTCCCATAACTGCTTGGTCAAAATAAATATTCAAAAAAACAAACAAAAACAATAAAATCATCAAAAATAACAAAAAAATTGCATCTCAATTCCATGCATACTCATAAAACATCAAAATACAAAAATATAAGTTGCATTAGGCATAACATCCATACATTGCATATTTGCTAGGTCATGCGTGTCAAAAGCACCATAGGCTATAATTGCTTGACAATTCCATCATTTTCCACATTTATTCATTTTATAAACACATACATACAGAATAACACAATCCCCATTTTTAGCATTGTCAGTTGTCTCCTAATGTATGTAGGGTTTTCGTCATTCAGTTGTCTTTAAATTTCTAGCCAAAAACTATACAAAGTTAAACAAATTTTACATGGGAAAGTTTTACTTGGATCACGCCTCGTTACGTAACATCCCTACACAAGTTAACACACATAAAATAATTCCTAAGTTGTGTGAATGCAAGAGAGACCTACAAAGCAGTCTAGGGTACCATAGGTGACAGATTAGCTTGTTCATCCTCCTGTGCGAATGGTTCAAGAGTGCTAAGAATTGACAAAAGGATAAGCTCTTCCCCATCAATTCCCCCTAATAAATAGTGGTTTTCACCACTAGCAAAAATCCCAATCACCATTGGTCCCAAAAGTTGTAAGGATTCGTACTACATGTCCATGAACAGGATGGGTAGTCATACCCAAGGCCTAAAATGATCAATGCCATTCAAAAACAAAATCCCACAATCCATCATCATGAACATCTCCAATCACCTTTGGTCTCCAAAGTCGTAAGGATTTGTAATACATGCCCCTGACAAGGATGGGTAGTCATCCCCAAGGCCTAAAATATCAATACCCATACTTCATAATATCCTTAATCCCCATTGGTCTCCAAAGTTGTAAGGATTCGTACTACACGTCCCTGAACAGGATGGGTAGTCATCCCTAAGGCCTAAAGGGATCGAGGCCATTCATAAGCCACAAACCTACAAGCTCAACCTTACGAAGTTCACAAATGCAAAATCAAATAACAGTGGTTATCACCACTATTCAAATCCTTGCTCAAAAGGAAAAACAAAAGAGAAAAATAAATAGTGATTTTCATCACTCTGTATACGAGCAAGTATCCTAAAACGTTGAGCAAATAAAAATCCTGAACTTGAATCCCTAGAATTCTCAGCATTCGAAAACCATTTAGGTGATCCTCATTACAGGTTTGGTGAAAATCCTACCTAGCAATGGCGGTATCCTAAACGCATGACGATATGTCTATCACATTAGCTTTGCATGTGAGCAGACCAATGTTTGCATATGGATGAGCTAGCTTATGGTACCTTAGATTGTCCCGTGGATTAATCTTACTAAATACAACAATGGAGTTAGTGGAGCTAATTAGGTGATCCTCAAGACAGGTTTGGTTGACGACCTATCTGGCATTGGCGGTATCCTGACAAATACCACATAAACGAACTCAATTGCACACACAGGGATGTAAAATAACTTGGTTAAACTCAAGTATGATTTATACCTTGTTCAAAAGTCTTGTGAGATAAATATACAGTCTTGGCTAGTTAGTTAAAATATCTGAATCTCAAAAAAACTTAACTACATTTTACAACAACTAGTACATTTCATTACTTACATCACCATTAGATAATATGAAAAATGCAAAAACAAAGTTAGCACATGCAAAGTCATTCCACAAAGCCATCACATTAAGTATAGAAAGCCAGTAAATCTTGTACATTCTATGGTTCCATCAACAAGTTATCAACAAATCATTTCATTCATTCCATATGCATACATCATATAATTAGACACATCGCATTCATAATACCACATGCATACATTATCATAAATAACTGTGCATAAACAGAAAAAAAAACCATGATAACTGCATAAACACAAAAGTCATATGTGCATATATCATCAAAAATACCTGCAGGCTACAATAAATCGGTCCTCTGACCTTGTAACAAAACACAGACTTAAAAACCCCTAAGCCTAGGGCATTGGCCACCATGATCATGCAGGATCGATGCGACGAGAAATATCCCCCGTGGTGTGGGTCCTATGGGACCTCTCAGGGTGACTGCTGCTCACCCCCGCATCATGCCCACTAGCCCCTCCCTCATCTAATCGCCTATGATGAGACGATGCTAACTGCTTAATATTGCTGCCCCTCATTCGGAGCGAAGACCCACCTATAGAGGGCTTAGGTATCCGCCCCTTGAGGTGGATGATCTCTCCCTCCAAATCCATCTGATGCCAAAACCACTCTACCTCCCATCGATGGTACATAGCTACAACATCGTTGCACTGTGCCAATGCCTTCTCCTTCTTCGCCAATTGCGTCCGTAGAAGATCCCTCTCTAGTGCAGCATTTATGTCCCCATATCACCGGCAGTACACAACAAATGTGTTCTACTAATCAGCTAGCTGAGTTCATAAGAGATCCCTCTCCTATAGAGCCTCCCCCAGCTCTGCATCCCACCTCCGGAGCAGCCCCGCAAATCATGCATTCTCAGCATGCAACCTTGCCTCCGTGTCCTCCAAAACTGCCTAAGACATAGGCGAATCTGGGACAGCTGCCTGCTTTGGCTCTCACTACTTCGGGATGTCCTACACCTCTGACTGATTTGGAACCCCAAAATCCATGCCCGCATCATCCACCTCCACCATGTTCGCATCCTCCAACGGAGCTCCCCAATCATATCTTGGTGCCTCTCCACCCTCCCTACTGGCTGCTACCTCTACACCTCCCAATGGTCCCTCTCCCCACCATCGTCGTAGTGTCCACCACTGCTCATACTCAGTTGTCACCTCGATGTCATCCATTTTAGGCACATCAATAACTATATCTGACTCCTCCCCAAGTGGCTCGATGATCGACCAGACCAGAGTCCTCTCGTCCCCCCAATGCCGATAGATCAAGGGCTCACCAGGCAACCCCTGGCGCACCCCAAACTGTCATGTCACTCGATCTTATGGGAAGAACTCCTACTCGGTCCCATGTTGCCCAATTAGCCACCTCCCATCTGTACCCATCGGAGCCACTCTCCAACCTTAGGCCAGGCTGGATAGTCCCGATAGGGGTGCTAGAACACCTCCCTTGGAGCAAGCCGAGCGAAGGCATCGACATAGTGCCCTACGACACCTGCCCATCGCTGACTCTATCCCTATTCCTCAGACTGTCGCCATAGAGCTGCATATCCTATATCTCTGTCCACCATATCTGCCCGTGTCATCCATGGTAACCCCGTCGACCTCTCCATTGCTATGTGCTGCCAAGCCCAGCACTACAACAAGTAGCTGCATCCAATCCCATTCCACCTCTGGTAGTGGACCTTGTACAACTCATCATAGAGTTGTGCCAGTAGATTCTATCCCCATATCATGATCATCGATGCCTCCGTAAAAAACTCCACCAACCTAAACACCACCTCTAGCAGGTTCCAGGGGAACCTCAGACCCGAAGAGTCGGGTAGCAGCATGTTAGAAATGAGGCCCATCAGTACAGCATGCCTCACTCCTAACACACCCATATCTAGCCACCATTGAACCAAAATGCCACCAATCTGGAAGTTGCCCTCTGCCCTCTCCACTGGGTTGTCCACACCCAAATCCTCCCCATACCCAGAGCATCACGTTAGTACCACTGTCCGCTGATCACACGGTGTCGTCCTGATCAGAAGTATGTCTATCAAAATTTGAAGAATTCGATAAACATCCTCCAAGGTCACTGTCATCTCCCCTATTGGGAGATGGAAGGTGTTGGTCCGGGGATCCCATAAGTTGATCAGGGTCGTCAGATAGGCCTGATCCCCGACCACAGGCTCTAGCCATGTCACCTGCTTGAGCCCAAGGGCATCAAGCCACTCCCAATCAGCCAATGTCAGCGCCTCCTATGCTTCAGTGAAAACTGTAGGCACACGGTACCGGCTCTTCACAACCTGCAAAAGAAAACAACACAAAAACATTAAAAATATGAAAAACTGTACAACAATAACATGAATATACTATAATGCATTAAGCAATGTACAACTTAAAATAGACAAATGACAAGCAACAAATTCAAAAAAAAAACTAATTTGTCAGTCCTAGGGTTTTTAACTCTAAACTGATAAATTAAACAAAAACAAAAAAATAATTTGTCAGTCCTAGGGTTTTTAAGTCTAAACTGATAAATTAAAAACATAAAAACAGTAAAAAAAATAGTTTGTCAGTTCTAGGGTTTTTAACTCTAAGTTTAACTGATAAATTAAACAAAAACAAAAAATTCACAAAAAAACTAATTTGTCAGTCCTAGGGTTTTTAAGTCTAAGTTTAACTGGTAAATTAAAGAAAAAAAAAAAAACTAATTTGTCAGTCCTAGGGTTTTCAACTCTAAACTGATAAATTAAAAACAAACACAAAAATTCAAAAAATAGTTTGTTAGTTCTAGGGTTTTTACATCTAAGTCTAAACTGATAAATTAACAACAAACAAAAAAATTCAAAAAAATAATTTGTCAGCCTTAGGGTTTTTAACTCTAAACTGATAAATTAAAAATAAACAAACACACAAAAAAAAAAAAACAAAACAGGTTGTCAGTTCTAGGGTTTTTACATCTAAGTCTAAACTGATAAATTAAAAACAAAAAAACAGTCAAAAAAACTAATTTGTCAGTCCTAGGTTTTTTAACTCTAAACTGATAAATTAAAAACAAACACAAAAATTCAAACGAAAAACTAATTTGTCAGTCCTAGGGTTTTTAACTCTAAACTGATAAATTAAACAAAAACAAAAAATTCAAAAAACGGTTTGTTAGTACCTAGGGTTTCACTCTAAAGGTCAACTGATAAATTACACATAAAAATAAAAACAACAAAAAATAACTAGGGTTGAGCTACGTTTTTACGCTCGATTTTACCCTACGTTTCTAACCTAAGTTTTGATCTTTGTTAAACTAGGGTTAAGCAAAGTTTTTAAGTTACGTTCTAAACTACGTTTTTAAGCTAAGTTTTAAACTAACTTTTGATCTTTGTTTAACTAGGGTTAAACTAAGTTTTAAGCTAAGTTTTGATTTTTGTTAGACTAGGGTTTCTTTTAGTTCACAATAAATATGAAAACAACATGGTTTCCACTAGGGTTTCAACCTAAGTTTTAATGAAGCCATACAAAAAAATTCACACATAACAACATACATTTAACTAGGGTTTTCGTTTTAAAAAAAAAATACAAAAGAAAAAAACAAATAACTTGCGGTTTTAAAACTGTAAAACAAACAAATAATAAAGAGGAAGAGCACTCACTGGTCTTGCTTCGGCTCCGTCGCTTGATGATCCGGTCCGTGAAATCATGGTGGAAGGAAAAATTTGGCAGTGCTTCTCTTCGCAAAATTGACCTCCTCCTCCTCAGAGCTCCAAATCGCCAGGAAAAACAAATGCAAATGAGCCCAAAACCTAGTTTTGGCCCTTAAATAGGATTTTAGGTCTGTAATAATTCCCCCCTGGGATGAGCGCTCAAGTTAGCGCTCGTCCTGCCCTAGGACGATTACTACACTGGTATTCGTCCCACCTAGGGACGATTACAGAGCAAAAATTTCAAAAATAGCAAAAACTACACAAAAAAACACCAAAAATAGCAAAAAAAACTGTCCAATGAGAGTGCTTTTGCACTTGAAATTCTGGGCATACAGAATAGATGTCAGGGTCACAAATCCTCACTATCCTGCTCCCTAAGAAGGCTGCTATATCCGGACCGCTCCATAGGAGGACGAATTTTTGAGAATTTCATCCCCAAACGATGTCCCAAAAAGGGTAAAAACTCAACCAAAAATAGCAATAACATTGCCAAACGAAGGCACCTTTGCACCTAACATTCTTGGCATTCAAAACAGACATTGGGGTCACAAATTGTCACTATACCACTCCTTAAGAAGGCTACAATAGTCGAACCGCTCCATGGGAGGACAATTTTTTGACAATTTTAGCCCTACAATGCATCACAAAAAGGGTTCAAACCCCCCAAAAATCACACGATGGGCATACGTCGCATGATATTGCACATGGAAGAACCACACGATGTGAGTTCACTTAAAACCTTCTTGGGATCGACAGGATATTATCGAAGGTTTATCAGGAACTATGCACATGCATCCTATCCATTAGATTCCTTGACGAATAAGAATGTTCCTTTCAGATGGACAGAGGAGCACCAGGAAGCCTTTGAGGATTTGAAGGATAAGCTCATGAGTAGTCCGATTTCGGTGTTCTCGAACTGGGATAAGGAATTCCATGTCCATATTTATTCTTCAAATTTTACAATTGGATGTGCTTTGGCACAAGAAGCACAGTTCAAGCTAGATCAGTCTATTTTCTTCACCAGTCCTCTATTGTCAAGGCTAGAGGGAAATTACAGTATAATAGAAAGAGAAGCTTTGGGAATGGTATATGCAGTTCAGAAATTCAGGCATTACCTACTAGCGAATCCCTTTTCTTTCTATGTAGATCACCAAGCTTTGTTGTACTTGATAAATAAACCAGTGATACAAGGATGGATTAGTAGGTGGATCATCACCCTACAGGAGTTCATATTTTGAGTAGTAGTGAGACCTAGTAAGAAGCATGTTATTGCAGACCAATTGTCTCGGATACGATCAAGAGAGCCTACAAGAACAGGAGTTTCGTATGAATTCTTGGATGCAAAACTATTCACCATAGATTGAATGACAAAGACGAGCAGAAGCTCAACGA
>JAQPPZ010008788.1:0-20075 GCA_028583015.1 Wollemia nobilis | reverse complement strand
CGATAAACCTTATTTTGATACTACATGGTGAAAGCACGAGGATGCGAAAACAGAACGAAAATGCCAAGTGTGATTTATGCAAAAGCAAAACGTAACGCTAAGTCCTACGAACTGAAATGCATGAAAGGAGAGAAACATAAATGAATTGAAACAAGATAGAAAGCAAATGTCGAGTACAGCCCTTTTTATTAATTTTCTTTAAAATCGGGTTACAATACGTCTCCTCCCTTTTCGGGGGCTAGGAGCATTAAGTAGGGCTCTATTACACCACGGATTGGTACGCTTTCTTCCGCGTGCCCACATGTAAAGTGGGCGGACCAAACATCGTCATCGCTTGCATGAATATGCCTATGGTTCCTTGTTGTCCCTCTGGTGTTGAGATCCTACGTTCATAGAAACAGAAAAGGATTAGTAGCACCTGCGGATGGAGAGAAAACATGCGATCCCCAAGGCCTGCGGTCAGTGCATGCATAAATTGATAAAACGATAACTAAAACATATCAGAGTGAGCTAAAAATTTGATAGAAGCAATAAAACATTACCAGGAAGCCACTGCAAAAGGAACAGTTCAAAAATCTTGCACAGATTTCTAATCGCTCCGAGGTGGGACGATTAGGATTGTCATAACCTGTCCGAAAGCCACCTCCTAAATGTCCGGTCCAGAGGCCTCCAAAACACCTACAAAGTTGGGGTTAGGCAAAACGGGGTATTTTGGGACGACCCAGATGGTCGGATTTGGCTAATTTGGCCTCAATTGCCATGTATCCGATGACGCTCCCTGTATGTTAGCGAAAGCGAGAAATGATAAAATCATAGCCAAAACTTGTCAGAATCACATGAAATTTAAATGATAGCATATGTAAGTGACCTAGAATAAAATGCAAAAGAAAAATCAAGGAAATCTACCATAGATTTCTAATCGCTCCAGGGTGGGGCAATTAGAACTGCAACAGTGCGGGGAGCGCCGGGGCAGGACGCCCATCGTTTGGGACTCGGTTTCGGCACCAATCCACTTGGGATGGGTCCAAAACTTCTTATGGGGTTGTGTCGACAAATTTGGTGGGGTATTGTGGCCAAATGTTCAATTTTGGGTCCGGATTGCGCTTCCAATAATCACCCAATAACCTCCCTTCCAAAAGAGAGATCAAGGATGTAAAAGCACAAACAATGGGTGAGGATGTAATTTGGAAGCACTTCGTTGCTCCAAATGCTCCTCCTTGTCCCCCTTTTTGGGGTGAGAAGACTCACCAATTTATAGACCTAGGGTCTCTCTCTTTGAATGCGAATGCGAGGGTGCCACTTGAGTTGCTTGTCCTATTTTGGGAGAAAATATTCTTCCCTGATTTAGAGTCTCCTTGCATGAGGCCTCCAAAATCAAGGCATGCATGACTGAAGTCTCTCTCTGATTTGAAGTCATTCCTCACAATTGCATGTCCTGAAGTTGCAGTTAAGTGGCGGACCTATCGAGGTTTGACTTTTTGCTAGTCAAACCTGCTAATCGTCCCACCCTGGGACAAATGCTGATAATCATCCCTGGGTGGGACGAATACCAGTTTGTAATCATCCCAGGGTGGGACGAGTAGGGAGCAAAGTGCTAAAAAGGTGCCAAATTGACCTCTGACCTTCCAAACTATTGTGGGAGTGGTTAGGACCATTGTTTAACCTCTAGGGGCTGCCCTAGGGGCTATGTATGTCAATTCGATCAATGTTTGTAGCCACATAATCGGATTGGTGCTATTTTGGTGTCTACAGATGCCCCTTTTTGGGAAGCGTTGTGCAAGGCGCAGCGTTGAGCAAAAATAGATAACCAAAGCACTAATGATTAGGGTTTCTCAGTAACCTAACCAAATTTTGATGCCCCAAGTATGGAAAGGGCACGCATTCTTGAATCCTTGCTTCTGACGAGCTAAGGAGCTTAATTCAAGTGTTAACCTTTTTTGGTGAGGTGTTACTTGATCTTGAACATTGTTCAATCATGAATAGGCAAAGGGCGCAACCTTTTGTCTATGGGAACCTTGATTTCATGATTCTAGAATGCCAAGTGTTTGATCAGCTTGTGATTATTGCTTGTTTGTTGCCCCAAGCAGGAGCGTGATTATCTTTGTCAATGATCCTTTGAATGTGTGCCACTTCCTTGATTGGGTGTGTTTTTGTTGATTGGTGACTAAGTGTGACTACCCCCTCAAGCGATGAATCGATGAGGGAATGACCGACATGAGAAAAGCAATGAGTCGCTTGACCCAATATGACTTATGTAAGGGTGCCTTCAGTTGTTTTTCGTTGAATGCTTACGCAGTTTTCAAACATTTTGACCTATTTTTGGTGGGTTTGAACCCTTTTTGTGACGTATTTTGGAGCTAAAATTGTCAAAAATTCATCCTCCCATGGAGCGGTCCGGCTATGGTAGCCTTATTAGGGAGTAGGATAGTGATAATTTGTGACCCCAACGTCTATTTTGGATGCCAAGAATGTCATGCGCAAAGGCGCCTTCGTTTGGCAATGTTATTGCTATTTTTGGTTGGGTTTTGACCCTTTTTGTGACGTCATTTGGGGATGAAATTCTCAAAAATTCGTCCTCCCGTGGAGCGGTCTAGCTATGATAGCCTTCTTAGGGAGTAGGATAGTGAGGATTTGTGACCCCAACGTCTGTTTTGCATGCCAAGAATCGCAGGCGCAAAGGCCCCTTTGATCGGCAAGTTTATTGCTATTTTTTTGTGCATTTTGGTGCAGTTTTTGTTGTTTTTGAAATTTTTGCTCTGTAATCGTCCCTGGGTGGGACGAATACCAATTTAGTAATCGTCCTAGGGTGGGACGAGCGCTAACTAGAGCGCTCGTCCCAGGGGGGAACGATTACAGGCCTAAAAGCCTATTTAAGGGCCAAAACTAGGTTTTGGGCTCATTTGCATTTGTTTTTCCTCGCGTTTGAGAGCTGTGAGGAGGAGGAGGTCGAGTTCGCATAGCGGAGCGCTGTCAAATTTTCTCGGACACCATGAGTTCACGAACCGGATCATCAAGCGGCGGAGCCGAAGCGAGACCGATAAGTGATCCTCCTCTGTATTTTGGTTTGTGTTACAGTTTTAAAACCGCAATTCGTTTTTTTTCTTTTGTATTTTGTTTTTCAAATTAAAAATGAAAACCCTAGTTAAATGTGTGTTGTTTGTGTGAATTTGTGTTTTGTTGTAAGCTATAAAAAGAAAACCCTAGTTTAAACTAAGATTGAAAACTTAACTTAAAAAAATGTTTTGATGTTGTTTTCGATGTTTTTATCAGTTTAAACGAATGTTAAACCCTTACTTTTATTGTGTGTTGTATTTTTTAGTGTGACAGTAAAATGAAAACCCTAGGGTAAATTTTTATTTTTGTTTAACTAGAGTTAGAAACCCTAGTTGTTATTTTGTTTTATTTTTTTGTAGTTTAAACTAGAATTATAAACCCTAGAGTTGTTTGTATTGATTTTTTTTTTTTTTTTTTAAACTAGAATTTAAAAACCCTAGGTTAGATTTTGATTTTTTGTAAACTAAGGTAAAAAACCCTAGTTTAAACGAAGGTCAAAAACTTCGCTTTGTTTTTATTTTGTTTGTTGTTGTTTAGTAGTTTAGACTAAGGTCAGACCCTAGGTTAACTTTATTAATTTTGTTTTTTGTTTTTTTGTCAGTTTAGACTAGGATGAAAACCCTAGGTTAACTGTTTGTTGTATTTTTTTTTTTTTTTTTGTCAGTTTAGACTAGGATGAAAACCCTAGGTTAACTATTTTGTGTAGTTTGTTTTTTTTTGTCAGTTTAGACTAGGATGAAAACCCTAGGTTAACTATTTTGTGTAGTTTGTTTTTTTTTGTCAGTTTAGACTAGGATGAAAACCCTAGGTTAACTTTTTTTTGTATTTTTTTTTTTGGTTTTTGTGTCAGTATAGACTAGGATGAAAACCCTAGGTTAACTGTTTTGTGGAGTTTGTTTTTTTTTGTTTTTGGTCAGTGTAGACTAGGATGAAAACCCTAGGTTAACTGTTAATTTTTGTTTTGTATTTTGTTTTTTTTGTCAGTGTAGACTAGGATGAAAACCCTAGGTTAACTGTTTTTTTGTATTTTGTTTTTTTTTTGTCAGTTTAGACTAGGATGAAAACCCTAGGAACTGACAAATTATTTTTTTGTTTTTGTTTTTATTTATCAGTTTGTTTTTAGAGTTAAAAACCCTAGGAACTGACAAATGTGTTTGTGATTTTTTTTGTTTTGTTTTATTTATCAGTTTGTTTTTAGAGTTAAAAACCCTAGGAACTGACAGATTTTTGTTTGACTATTTTGTTGTTGTTTCTTTTTTTGTTGGTTTGCACTAGTGTTAAAAAGAAAACCCTAGGTTAAATGTTTGCTATTATTTTGTTTTGTTAAGTTGAAACTAGAGTTAAAAACCCTAGGTTAAAATGTTTGTGATGTGTTTGTTTTTTGGATGCAAAATAAGGTTAAAAACCCTAGATTGGAATTTTGTAATTTGTTTGTCTGTACAGTGTTGTTACTGTTGTTGTACAATTTTTTTTTAAATGTATTTATCTATACAATTTGTATACATTGTTGTATATTATTTTAGTGTTGTACATTTTTTTGTTTGTTTTGTCATGTTTTAATGTTTTTTATTTGTTTTCTTTTGCAGGTTGTGAAGAGTCGATACCGTGTGCCGACGGTGTTCTCGAAAGCGCGGGAGGCGTTGATGTGGGAGTGGCTTGATGCCCTTGGGCTCAAGCAGGTGACTCAATTAGAGCCTGTGGTGGGGGATCGGGCCTATCTGATGGCCTTGATCAACTTGTGGGATCCCCAAACTAATACCTTTCATCTCCCAATAGGGGAGATGACGGTGACTCTTGAGGATGTCTATAGGATTCTACGAATTCTGATAGACGAGCTTCCTATTCGGACTACGTCGCGTGATCAGCGGATGACTGTGCTGACATAGTGCTTCGGGCATGGGGTGGAGATGGGGGTGGATAGTTCGGTGGAGAGGGTAGAGGGTAGAGGGTGATTGCCTGATTGGCAGTATTTTGGTGCGGTGGTGGCTAGAGCGGGGCGTGTTGGGGGTGAGGCATGCATTACTGATGACCCTCATATCCAACATGCTACTACTCGACTCATCAGGCACGAGGTTCCCGTGGAACCTATTGGAGGTTGTGTTCAGATTGGTCGAGTGTCCAACGGAGGCACCCTTGATTTTGAGGTGGGGACAAACAATTCTGGCATAACTTTATGATGAGATGTACGAGGTCCGCTATCGGAGGCAAAATGGTATTGGGTGGAGCTACCTGTTGCAGTGCTGGGGGTGGCAGCACATATCTATGGAGCGGCCATAGGGTTTGCCATGGACCACTCGGGTAGAGATGGTTGATAGAGAGATAGGGTATGCGGCTCTATGGCGGCAGTCTGAGGAGCAGGGGCAGAGTCGGTGATGGGCAGGTGTCGTAGGGCACTATGTTGATGCCTTCACTCGGCTTGCTCTAGGGGAGGTGTTCTGGCACCCATATTGGGACTGTCCAGCCTCGCCTGAGGCTTGAGAGTAGCTTCGACGGGTATGTAGGGGGAGATAGTTGATTGGGCAGCACGGGACCAAGCAGGAGTACTTCCTGTACATTCAAGTGATGCGATAGTTTGGGGTGTGCCAGGGGTTTCCTGGTGAGCCCTGATCTATCGATGTCAGGGCGACGAGAGGACTCTTTCCTGGTCGATCATTGAGCCGCTTAATGAGGAGTCAGATCCTGTGATCGATGTCCCTGACGTGGACAACATCGGGGTGATCGTTGAGTATGACCAGTGGTGGACATTACGACGGTGGTGAGGCGAGGGGCCTTTAGGGGGTCCAGAGGTGGCAGCAGTAGGTGGTGAGGATGTAGAGGCATCGAGAGAGGGTTGGGGGGCTTCGCTCGAGGATGCAAACATGGTGGAGGTTGACAGATTTAGGGGGGATGATTTTGGGATTTCATAGTAGCCAGATACGAAGGACATATCAGAGCAGTGGGAGCCGGAGCAGCCTGCATTATGCCTATGCACCAGGCTATCCTAGAGGGTGTGGAGGTGAGGGATCGCACTAAGAGAGCACGACTAGAGGATCTGCTTCAAAGATAGGATGAGGAGCTTGGGGAGGCTTTACAGGAGAGGGATCTCCTACGAACTCAGTTGGCAGAGCGGGAGAACGCATTTGTTGCGTACCACCGACGAGATGGGGACACAGATGCTACGTAGGAGAGGGATCTCCTACAAACTCAATTGGCACAACGTAATGATGTAGTGGTTACGTACCGTCGACGAGAGGCGAATTGGTTTCTGCATCGGATGGATTTGGAGGCAGAGATTATCCACCTCGATGGGCGGTTACCTGAGCTCCCTGGAGGTGGGTCTTCATGTCGGATGAGAGATAGCGATACTGAGCAGTCAACATCATCTCATCGCAGGCGGCTGGATGAGGGGGGTGCTAGTGGGTGTGATGCGGGGGCTAGCAACAACCATCATGAGAGGTCACATAGGACCCACACCACGGGGGTAGTTCCCGTCGCACCGATCCTACGTGATCATGGTGGTCGATGCCCTAGGCTTAGGGGTTTTTGAGTTTTTGCTTGGTTTTGCAAGGTCAGAGGACCGACTTACTGTAGCCTGCGGGCATGTTGACGATATATATATACATGAATTTTATTTTTGGTTATACACTTGTCATGATTTTTTTTTGTTTATGCACATTTATTTATGATGATGTATGCATGTGTTATTATGAGTGCGATGTTTCTAATTATATGAATGGCCTATGTGTTATTAAGTTGAGCTTCGTAAGGTTTTGGCTTATGAATGGCCTTGATCCTTTTGGCCTTGGGGATGACTACCCATCCTGTTCAGGGATGTGTAGTACGAATCCTTACGACTTTGGGAACCAAAGGTGATTGTGGATGTTATTATGTAAGTGCCTTGACCCTTTAGGTCTTGGGGATGACTACCCATCCTTGTTAGGGGTGTGTAGTATGAATCCTTATGACTTTGGGGACCAAAGGTGTTTTGGAAGTTTGTGATGATGGATTGTTGGAATTTTGTTTGTAAATGGCATTGATCCTTTTAGGCCTTGGGGACGACTACCCATCCTTGTCAGGGGCGTGTAGTACGAATCCTTATGACTTCGGGGATCAAAGGTGTTTTGGGATTTTTGTTAGTGGTGAAAACCACTTTTTATTATGGTGTATTGGAGTGGGAAGAGATTGTCCTTTTGTCAATTCTCAGCATGCTTGAACCATTCGCATAGGGGGATGAACAGGTGAACCTTTTGCCTATGGTACCCTAGACTGCTTTGTAGGTTTCTCTTGCGTTCACACAACTTGGGAATTATTTTATGTGTGTTAACTTGTGTAGGGATGTTATGTAACGAGGTGTGATCCAAGTAAAACTCTACCCTTGTAAAATATGTCTGACTTTGTATAGTTTTTGGCTAGAAATTTAAAGACAGCTGAATGGCGAAAACCCTAAATTCATTAGGAGACAACTGACTATGCTAAAATGTGGATGGTGTTATTCTGGATGGATGTGTTTATAAAATGGATTGAAAGTGGAAAATGATGGAATTGCCAATTAATTACAGTCTATGGTGCTTGTGACATGTATGACCAGCAAATATGCCATGTATGGATGTGATGCCTAATGCAGTTTATTATATTTTTGTATTTTGATTTTTATGAGTATTCATGAAATTGAGATGCAATTTGTTTTGTTATTTTTGATGATTTTATTTTTTTGTTTGTTTTTTGAATATTTGTTTTTGACCAAGCGATTGTGGGAACCCTTGGAGTTTTTGGTTTGACCAAAGGGTTTATG
This sequence comes from Wollemia nobilis, assembly GCA_028583015.1. Taxonomy (NCBI): domain Eukaryota; kingdom Viridiplantae; phylum Streptophyta; class Pinopsida; order Araucariales; family Araucariaceae; genus Wollemia; species Wollemia nobilis. The sequence goes on along the minus strand of JAQPPZ010008788.1, from coordinate 12,250 downwards.
GATACCTTTGGGGCGTTTTAGGTGGACCAAGCGATTGTGAGAATCCTTGGAGCGTTTAGGGTGACCAAAGGGATTATTGATACCTTTGGGGCATTTTTAAGTTGACCAAGTGATTGCAAAAATCCTTGGAGCTTTTTAGGTTGACAAAGTGATTGTAGGAATCCTTGGAGCTTTTGGTTTGACCAAGTGATTGTAGGAATCCTTGGAGCTTTTGGTTTGACCAAGCGATTGTAGGAATCCTTGGAGCTTTTGGTTTGACCAAGCGATTGTAGGAATCCTTGGAGCTTTTGGTTTGACCAAAGGGTTTATGGATACCTTTGGGGCGTTTTAGGTTTGACCAAAGGGTTTATGGATACCTTTGGGGCATTTTAGGTGGACCAAGCGATTGTGAGAATCCTTGGAGCTTTTTGGGTTTGACCAAGCGATTACTGGAATCCTTGGAGCTTTTGGGGTGGGCTATGGCTCTCTAAATGTGGAATGGCCTCAAATGACTGATGTTCAAGGGTTCTAGTTCCTTGATTCCTTCAAGAGAGGCGATTTGGTATGTTCCAGGTCCTATTTTACTATCAATTTCATAAGGACCTAACCATTTTGCCATGAACTTGTCCCTTAGATGGGCTTCGGATCTGGCTCTGGGGGTACTGGCACAAATGGATCGGCCCTATGTGCGGATAAAAGGACAGGATCTGCCCTTGGCACTGATGGCTCTATAGGGTCTTTGGGTGAAATATGTTCTTTATATACCTGAAGTGGCGGGTGCAGTAGTTGGTCCAACTATGCCTGGTTTAGGTGCCACCTATGCCTTGGTCCTATGTGTAGTTGTTCAAACATGTCGTCAATGTCCATGGGGTATTATTGTTGTCGCATATGATTAAGATATGCCATCTCAGTCTCACCTTCATAATCGCTATCAGAGATCCAAAGGCCTTCATTGGCTCTAATAGCTGTTTGCGATATGTGAGGCTCGTCTTGCTCGAGCAAATTGATTTGGTCCTATCGGGGTTGTTCTGCTCTCTACGGGGGGACCTGATTCTCTTGAGGTGTCCTTGCTCGATTGGAGCATCCAAAGGGAACATTGTCATGAAGCTCTCCTAATAATCATCTATGGGGGTCACTTGTGAATGATTGCTATGAGACTCGAAAGGATTCCAAGGCACTACCTTATACTCTGACTCGTCTTTTGAAGACCCTTCTTGGCCTTGTCTATATCCCTCTTGTAGGTAAGTCCTCAAACTTTTTCCTTTCTCAATCGAAGGGAAAGGGTTGTTAAAGTCAACAAGGTTGGTTGTTAGTAATGGGAGATAATCCCCCAATGTGTACATTGTGTTAGGATTGGCATATGGATCTAATGCCAACCCATACTTGTTGCCTATCCCTAGGCCTTGCATGTTCTCTACTAAATTGTCCAGGGGCAGGGGGTGGTTGAACCCTACTCTTGACTTGTCGTATGGCATTTGATATCTTGGTTGGCAAAGAATGCGCACTCCTTACTCATACCTGCCCAACCCATATCCATGCCAATTACATTGGCCAAGATATCTCAAAGTGAAGTCTGGGTTGGACAAATAGTTGACGTCCTAAAACCAAGTCTAGGTCCATGTTCGCATCTTCGAGCGGAGCCCTCCAACCCTCTTTCGATGCCTCTACATCCTCACCACCTGCTGCTGCCACCTTTGGACCCCCTAGAGGCCCCTTGCCTCGCCATCACTGCAATATCCACCACTGGTCGTACTCAGCGATCGCCCCAACGTTGTCCATGTTAGGAACATCGATCACAGGATCCGACTCCTCACCAAGTGGCTCGATGATCGACCAAGAAATATTCCTCTCGTCGCCCTGATTTTGATAGATCAAGGGCTCACCAGGAAACCCCTGGTGCACCCCAAACTGTCATGTCACTTGGACGCACGAGAAGTACTCTTGCTCGGTCCCGTGCTGCCCAATCAACCATCTCCCCCTACACACCCACTGAAGACACTCTCCAGCCTCAGGCCAGGCTAGACAGTCCCGATATGGGTGCTAGAACACCTCCCCTAGAGCAAGCCAAGTGAAGGCATCGACATAGTGCCCTACGGCACCTGCCCACCATCGACTCTGCCCCTATTCCTCAGATCGCCACCACAAAGCCGCATACCCTATCTCTCTGTCAACCATCTCTGCCCGAGTGGTCCATGGAAAACCCTATGGCCGCTCCATAGCTATGTGCTGCCACCCCCAACACTACAACAGGTAGCTGCACCCAATCCCCTTCTGCCTCCGACAATGGACCTCATATAGCTCATCATAAAGTTGTGCCAGAAGCGTCTGTCCCCACCTCATAATCAAGGGTGCCTCCGTCGGACACTCGACCAATCTGAACACAACCTCCAGTAGGTTCCATAGGAACCTCGCGCCTGATGAGTCGGGCAGTAGCATGTTGCGGATGAGGATCATCAGTAATGCATGCCTCACCCCCAACACGCCCCTCTATAGCCACCATCGCACCAAGATACCGCCAATAAGGCAATCCCCCTCTGCCCGCTCCATCGGACTATCCACCCCCATCTCCACCCCATGCCCGAAGCACCGTGTCAGCACAGTCGTCCGTTGATCATGCGGTGTAGTCTGAATAGGAAGCCAGTCTATCGAAATCCATAGAGTCCTATAGACATCCTCAAGAGTCACCGTCATCTCCCCTATTGGGAGATGAAAGGCATTAGTCCAGGGATCCCACAAGTTGATCAGGGTCATTAGATAGGACCGATCCCCCACCAAAGGCTCTAATCGAGTCACCTACTTGAGCCCAAGGGCATCAAGCCACTCCCAGTCAGCCACAGTTAGCGCCTCCCGCGCTTTTGAGAACATCGTCGGCACACGGTATCGACTCTTCACAACCTGCAAAAGAAAACAAATCAAAAACATTAAAACATGACAAAACAAACAAAAAATTGTATAGCACTAAAATAATATACAACAATGTATACAAATTGTACAGATAAATACATTTAAAAAAAAACTGTACATCAACAGTAACAACACTGTACAGACAAACAAATTACAAAATTCCAATCTAGGGTTTTTAACCTTATTTTGCATCCAAAAAACAAACACATCACAAACATTTTAACCTAGGGTTTTTAACTCTAGTTTAAACTTAAAAAACAAAATAACAACAAACATTTAACCTAGGGTTTTCTTTTTAACTCTAGTGCAAACCAAAAAAAAAAAAAACAACAAACAGTCAAACAAAAATCTGTCAGTTCCTAGGGTTTTTAACTCTAAAAACAAACTGATAAATAAAACAAAACAAAAAAAATCACAAACACATTTGTCAGTTCCTAGGGTTTTTAACTCTAAAAACAAACTGATAAATAAAAACAAAAACAAAAAAATAATTTGTCAGTTCCTAGGGTTTTCATCCTAGTCTAAACTAACAAAATAAAAAACAACATACAAAAAACAGTTAACCTAGGGTTTTCATCCTAGTCTACACTGACAAAAAAAACAAAATACAAAACAAAAATTAACAGTTAACCTAGGGTTTTCCTCCTAGTCTACACTGACCAAAAACAAAAAAAAACAAACTCCACAAAACAGTTAACCTAGGGTTTTCATCTTAATCTAAACTGACACAAAAAACAAAAAAGCAGTTAACCTAGGGTTTTCATCCTAGTCTAAACTGACAAAAAAAAAAACTACACAAAATGTTAACCTAGGGTTTTCATCCTAGTCTAAACTGACAAAAAACAAAAAAACAAAATACAACCAATAGTTAACCTAGGGTTTTCATCCTAGTCTAAACTGATAAAAAAATAAAAAACAAAATTAATAAAGTTAACCTAGGGTCTGACCTTAGTCTAAACTACTAAACAACATCAAACAAAATAAAAACAAAGCAAAGTTTTCGACCTTCGTTTAAACTAGGGTTTTTTTACCTTAGTTTACAAAAAATCAAAATCTAACCTAGGGTTTTTAAATTCTAGTTTAAAAAAAAAAAAAATCAATACAAACAACTCTAGGGTTTATAATTCTAGTTTAAACTACAAAAAAATAAAACAAAATAACAACTAGGGTTTCTAACTCTAGTTAAACAAAAATAAAAATTTACCCTAGGGTTTTCATGTTACTGTCACACTAAAAAATACAACACAATAAAAGTAAGGGTTTAACATTCGTTTAAAACTGATAAAAACACCGAAAACAACATCAAAACATTTTTTTAAGTTAAGTTTTCAATATTAGTTTAAACTAGGGTTTTCTTTTTTATAGCTTACAACAAAACACAAATTCACACAAACAACACACATTTAACTAGGGTTTTCATTTTTAATTTGAAAAACAAAATACAAAAGAAAAAAAAAATGAATGGCGGTTTTAAAACTGTAACACAAACCAAACTACAGAGGAGGATCACTTACCGGTCTTGCTTCGGCTCCGTCGCTTGATGATCCGATCCGTGAACTCATGGTGTCCAAGAAAATTTGACAACACTCCGCTACGCGAACTCGACCTCCTCCTCACAGCTCTCAAATGCCAGGAAAAACAAATGCAAATGAGCACAAAACCTAGTTTTGGCCTTTAAATAGGCTTTTAGGCCTATAATCGTTCCCCCCTGTGACGAGCGCGTCCCACCCTGGGACGATTACTAAACTGGTATTCGTCCCACCTAGGGACGATTACAGAGCAAAAATTTCAAAAACAGCAAAAACTGCACCAAAATGAACAAAAAAATAGCAATAAACTTGTCGATAAAAGGGGCCTTTGCACCTGCGATTCTTGGCATGCAAAACAGACGTCGGGGTCACAAATCCTCACTATCCTACTCCCTAAGAAGGCTATCATAGCCGGACCGCTCCACGGGAGGATGGATTTTCGAGAATTTCATCCCCAAATGGCATCCCAAAAAGGGTCAAAACCCAACCAAAAATAGCAATAACATTGTCAAACAAAGGCGCCTTTACGCCTGACATTCCTGGCATCCAAAACAGACGTTGGGGTCACCAATTATCACTATCCTACTCCCTAATAAGGCTACCATAGCCGGACCGCTCCCCAGGAGGATGGATTTTTGACAATTTTAGCTCCAAAATACGTCACAAAAAGAGTTCAAACCCACCAAAAATAGGTCAAAATGTTCAAAAATTGCGTAAGCATTCAACAAAAAATAACTGAAGGCACCCTTACATAAGTCATCTTGGGTCAAGCGACTCATCGCTTTTCTCATGTCGGTCATTCCCTCATCGATTCGTCGCTTGAGGGGGTAGTCACACTTAGTCACCAATCAACAAAAACACACCCAATCAAGGAAGTGGCACGCATTCAAAGGATCATTGACAAAGATAATCATGCTCCTGCTTGGGGCAACAAACAAGCAATAATCACAAGCTGATCAAACACTTAGCATTCTAGAATCATGAACTCAAGGTTCCCACAGACAAAATGTTGCGCCCTTTGACTATTCATGATCGAACAATGTTCAAGATCAAGTAACACCTCACCAAAAAAGGTTAACACTTGAATTAAGCTCCTTAGATCGTCAGAAGCAAGGATTCAAGAATGCGTGCCCTTTCCATACTTGGGGCATCAAAATTTGGTTAGGTTACTAAGAAACCCTAATCATTAGTGCTTTGGTTATCTATTTTTGCTCAGCACTGCGCCTTGCATAGTGCTTCCCAAAAAGGGGTATTTGTAGACACCAAAATAGCACCAATCCGATTATGTGGCTACAAACACTGATCGAATTGACATACATAGCCCCTAGGGCAGCCCCCAGAGGTTAAACAATGGTCCTAACCACTCCCACAATAGTTTGGAATGTCAAAGGTCAATTTGGCACCTTTTTAGCACTTTGCTTCCTACTCGTTCCACGCAAAGGGCTCTTCATCTTCTTCTTCTTGTATGTAAGGTTCAATGCCATTATCAAGGCCCCCATAAACAAAGTTTGTCTGATTTTACGGGTAGCCTAGAGGAACCATAGTGCCGATGGGAAGGCGAGGTCTCCCCATGTCCTGCATGGACTCAAGTGCGGGTGTTTCTACAATGTTTCACACTAGATACTCCCCCAGGCCCGTATTGGCCATCTCAACGGTGATCGTTGGCGGTAGAGGGGAGAGAATGGGAGTTCTTCCTGGGTCCACTCCATGTAGGGTGAACTAGGAGTCTTGACTTCCATTTGGCTAGGCATCTCTTCAGTAGAGATGGTTAAGACTAAGGGCGATGCCTCTTTTAGGGGTTTCTTCCCCTTGTCCTTCGGTGTGGCCACCGTAGGTGGCGTTGTTGGTGAAGGACCAGATGATGAAGATGGACCCGACTGGGGATTTGATGGACTTAACAGCGGGGATGCATGCGAAATCAAACCCTGGTTAGATGGATTCAACTAAAAATCCAAATGTGTTGATGGAAGGGTCGACTGTGGCATCAGTTGCACCGTATTGGAATACTTGAAGGGCTCTAAGTCTGTCGGGACTACATGCACCTGCCCTTCAAATGTGTACTTTAAGCACTGATGAGCTATTGAAGGGACACACTTCATGTCCTTGATCCAAGGCCGCCCTAGCAAGATATTATAGGCCATCTCACCTTCCAAGATGTGGCACAACGTATGAATAGTCTTTTGTCCCACTTGGATGGGTAGGACAATTGTGCCAACCGTCGAGCATATCGCATCATTGAATGCTCGAAGAGTATAGGTGGAGGCCATGATGTGAGATGCTGGAAACTTCAGGTGTTTCAATGTCGTTGTTGTAATTATATTACTAGACGAGTCGGTGTATACCAACACCCTCTTATACGGAATCTCGTTGACCCGCACAATGACGTGCAGGGGTGGATCCGCCACATCACTAGTCACCGATTTCAGTTCGTCTTCTCTAAAGGTGATGACTGGTTCTGTACATTGTTTTACATGTCCCACAAAGTTGTTGAAAGAGTTTGCTTCATGGGGCTGCAACTCGATGGTTTTTAATATCTCCATTAGAGCCTCCCGATGGGGTGATGATTGTTGAATGAGCTCGTAGATGGAGAGCCTAGCCGACGTGGTCCTTAAACTTTGGGTAAGTCTAGTCCGAATCATGGCCACTAGTCTAGGCGGGGGAGGTTGCGTAGGGTGTTGTTGAGGTTGTGACGTTGATGGAACCTCTCCTATGGCCGTCGCGGGGGCAGCTCCTGGGTACCTCTTGTTCCTAGTCACTGTGCTTATCATCCCTACATACCCCTGCATGGGGCACTGTGTCACCTCATTGACTTTAAGGGTCTTTGCTTGTGTATCATGGGCAGGCAGGGGGTCTTTGAAGACTCTCATCTGTTGGTTGTTTGGCACTATGGGGTTGTCCACCGCGGCGTCTTGTTGTCTATTAGGTCTTGCACGAAGCTCTTGAACTTCCAACATGCGTAAAGGTCATGTCCTTTCTGCCTATGAAATCTACAGTACAAGTCTTCCCTATAGCCCTTAGGTTTTGGCGCGTTGGGGTCTATGGGTTGACTTTCTGGTAGGTGTATCAAGTTTGTCACAGAAAAACGGTCAAACAAGGAGTCTTTGGACTCGATGAAGGGTGTGAACTGTCGCCTAGGGCGACACTGCTAAGTTTGCTCTTGCCGATGATTTTCCTTCTCATAGCTGTCAAGAGAAACTGCCTGATAGTTAGCCTGTGAGGGTTGTGTTGCTTGCAGGCTTAGGCATGTTTATAGCAACCTGATTAACCGCAGCGGGTTTCGGTTGTGGGGTCCCTATTTTGGCATTTTTAGGCCACTCTTTCTTCTTTGGCTTGGCAATCTCGCCATCCTGTATCTTGATCTCCTCAATGATTCTGGCTTGTGCCAGGGCTTCCTCAAGAGTGGCATATTGTTGCAACTGCAATAGCATGGAGATCAACCTCAAATAGCTCTTTGAGAACATTTGGGTCAGGTCGGACATGGGAGGGAGGTAGGGCAGCTTTGAAAGCAACGTCCTCCACCAATTTCCATAGGCCGCCATGGTTTCTTCCTCATACTGCTTAAGGCTAGCCAGGTCGCTTAGTTACGCCTTTTTCTTGGTGTTGAAGGCGAAGCATTCGAGGAACGCGTCCACTAGCTGATCCAAGTTACTAATGCTATGTTTTGGCAACTGAGTGAACCAATCTGAGGCAGGGCCTTTGAACGTGGTTATAAATGTTCTTAGGAGCAAAGCATCGTTGTCATGAATGCCAAAGCATTGGCTCAGGAATCTAGTCACGTGCTCTTGGGCATCCTCCTCCCCTCTAAAGAGTGCCAACTGGGGCAGTTTAAAGTGTTCAGGGTATGGGGGTGCTGGCACTGATGGATGCACAGGGTGACTGTGGAGCTGGCGTAAAGTGGGATTTTGGGGCCCAGAAGTCTTGGTCTCCATAGACTCTAAGTGCTCTAGCAGCGCTTTATATGCATCGGAGGATTTTATCTCTTCCTCCTTGGTTTTTTCCCGTTATGGGTTGCGGGGAACTTGAGGCCTATGGAGGGGTAGCCGGACAGCATCCCCCCTGCCTTGGTAGGGCGTTTCAGCCCGCTCTTCTTCTTGCTCATACTCCTCATAGGCTTCTTGAGGAGTTCCTGGGTGAGACCTATAAACATGGGTGGGTGCCCGCAGAGGGTGCCCATCATTGTTTCTGGGAGTGGCCTCCCACTCATGTCTAGGAGGTCTTAGAGCCAATATTTGATAAGGTCGCAGAAACTTGTCTCGCACCAAGGGGTTGTGCCTCTCATATAATTCTATCTCATGCGCGCGAGGGGTTGGGACCCTCTCAGGAACAGTGTTCTGGAGCAATTCGTCTATTTGACGTCGAATGTGCTCTTTGCTAAGGTGATACAGGTGCTCTAACTATTTTTGGTCTTGCCTGAGCTGCGTGATTTGCGCTTAGCGGGCGACATGTTTGGCAAAGGCCAAGTCAATTTGTTTTGCCGTCTTGTGTTTAGGAAGCCTAGATGCCTCTCCTACATGTCTATCTCGGTCATGGTGATCTGAGATCCCTATGGGTTGCTTTCTTCTATCGAGGTTAGAGGCATTCACCCGAGGTTCTGGCCTCAGTGGGTGATCTTGATACATAGCAGGCGTGGAGGTGCATTGCTCCCGCGCTGTGTATTGCTCTTAAGGAATGTAGTGGTCTTCCTCATTCTCCCTTTCGTATATGTGAAAGGGGCAGGCATAATTGGCTTGCCCTGTCTGAAGAGCCTTGTGCTATGGATTTGGCCTATTGTTTTTGACAGTAATAAGGGGTAAAGGAGGGATGACGTAATCATGTGGCCCCTCCTTATGGGCCCTATGTTGCTCTAGCACTTCATCGCGCGGTGGCCACTCATAACGAGCATCTAAGGGAGCCCTCCCGTCTATGTTGAGTGCCACGTGTATGGCCTCCTCCTGAAAGGGTCTATGCTGAGTGGGAGTGCCCCTCAAAGGGGTGCCTCTATAGTCCCGTTCTGTAATGGCATGATGTGGACTATCTTGTGAATCAAGTCGCCAAGGTGGTATGACCAAGTCCTCGGGACTATATCGGAGGCGACTTGTGCCCCTTTGTGCACTTTCCGCAGCTTCTGCTTGTGATTGGGCTCGGCTACGGGTGTACACCATGGTGATATTTTTCTAAAGAAGTGTACGTTTTTATCTTCTTTACGATTTTTTATGCTACACTAAACAAAAGGGAAACACACAATCAAAGCAATGATTATCTTTTTTATGGATTAAAAGTGTGCCCTAAATCTGGTTCAGTGTGTTTTGATGTTTGTTTTGAAAACATTGTAAAGAAATTTTTGTTGTATATGCAATATGAGGGCTCTTATATCTCCCAAAATGGTCGCCCCTTCAATATACCACTGCTAGGCCGTTATACCGAACCTCTCTATATACCCGCCCTTACGTGAGGGAGACTATTGGTACATGAGAGCATAACAGTACGTGGAACATAGGCGGTACAAAAGGGGAATCACTCTGTTTTGACACCTATCATAGAAGACTTATCCTCATGCGCTGGGAATCACCCCAGCTACACTTGGTCAGCTTTCATCAAGATTTATGTCTAGCAACAGTAGCGATCAGGGTTATGTATGCAAGTTTCAAGCCAAGGTGGTGATGAAATCCACCGTTGGTCTTGATCAAGTGTTGGGGTTTTACGACCAACGCCTTGATGTTCAGATTATCTCGTGGTGTGTGGGGTTCTTTTTACTTACGAAAAGAAAGAAAAACATGCAACAAACTCTCCTTTGCAAGCAAAGAAACAGGAAATGACAGAGACAGAAAACAAAAAATGACAGAGGATGCTCAGAACCCCTACCTCTTCTCTGCCCAAATCGGATGCCTCTGATTTTTTGCTCTGAAACTGCACTGAGAGCTAATCGTCTCGGGGTGAGATGAATAACAGATCTGTATTCGTCACAAGGTGAGACGAATTCATATTCGTCCCAGGGTGGCACGAATTCCAGCTCTGTATTTGTTACAGGATGGAACGAGCAGCAGTCCAGTGCTTGAAAGATTAATACCTGCAAGCAAAAACACACAACTTTTGATCAAAAATGTGATCTCAAAATCAAGGGACGGAGGTCCCACCATGATCGCAACTGAAAGCATGAGGATACGGAAGCAAAATAGAAGGGGAAATGCAATGCTAAGTCCTACGAACAAGAATGCATGAAAAGAAGGAAAACCAATGAACTGAAACAAGATTAAAAGCAAGTGTAAAAGTGTGGCCTTTTATTTTATTGATTTGCTCAAAATAGGGTTACAATACGTCTCCTTCCTTTTCAGAGGCTAGGAGCATCGGACATATTTTGATTACACCATGAATGATATCTTCCCCTTTGAGACCTTTCGCGTGCCCACATTGAAAATGGGCGGGAAAAACATCCTCACCGTTTGCGTGAATGTGTCTATGGTTCCTTGCTGCCCCTCTGGTGTTGAGATCCTGTGTTCAAAGAAACAGTAAACGGTTAGTAGCACCTACGGATGGAGAGAAACATGCGATCCCCAAGGCCTGCGGTCAGTGCATGCATAAAATAAATAAAACGATAACTAAAACATATCAGAATGAGCTAAAAATTTTATAGAAGCAATAAAATATTACCAGGAAGCCACTGCAAAAGGAACAGTTTAGAAATCTTGCACAGATTTCTAATCGCTTCGGGGTGGGACGATTAGGACTGTCACAACCTGTCCGAAAGCCACCTCCTAAATGTCCAGTCTAAAGGCCTCCAAAACACCTATAAAGTTGGGGTTAGGCAAAACGAGGTATTTTGGGAGGACCCAGATGGTCGTATTTGGATAATTCAGCCTCGATTGTCTTGTATCCGATGACACTCCCTGTATGTTAGCGAAAGCGAGAAATGATAAAATCACAACCAAAACTTGTCAGAATCACATGAAATTTAAACTACAGCATATGTAAGTGACCTAGAATCAAATGCAAAGGAAAAATTAGGGAAATCTACCATAAATTTCTAATCGCTCTGGGGTGGGGCGATTAGAACTGCAATAGTGCGGGGGGCGCCCGGGGGCAGGACGCCCGTCGTTTGGGACTCAGTTTTGGCACCAATCCACTTGGGATGGGTCCAAAACTTCTTATGGGGTTGTGTCGGAAAATTTGGTGGGGTATTGTGTCCAAATGTTCGGGTTTGGGTCCGGATTACGCTTCCAATAATCACCCAATAACCTCCCTTCCAAAAGAGAGATCAAGGATGTAAAAGCACAAACGATGGGTGAGGATGTAATTCGGCAGCACTTCGTTGCTCCAAATGCTCCTCCTTGTCCCCTTTTTTGGGGTGAGAAGACTCACCAATTTATAGACCTAGGGTCTCTCTCTTTGAATGGGCATGCGAGGGCGCCACTTGAGGTGCTTGTCCTGTTTTGGGAGAAAATATTCTTCCCTAATTTAGAGTCTCCTTGCATGAGGCCTCCAAAAACCAAGGCATGCATGACTGAAGTCTCTCTCTCTGATTTGAAGTCGTTCCTCACAATTGCATGTCCTGAAGTTGCAGTTAAGTGGCGGACCTGTCGAGGTTTGACTTTTTGCTAGTCAAACCTGCTAATCGTCCCACCCTGGGACGAATACCAGTTTGTAATCGTCCCAGGGTGGAACGAGTAGGGAGCAAAGTGCTAAAAAGGTGCCAAATTGACCTCTAACCTTCCAAACTATTGTAGGAGTGGTTAGCACCACTGTTTAACCTCTGGGGGCTACCCTAGGGGCTATGTATGTCAATTCAATCAGTGTTTGTAGCCACATAATCGGATTGGTGCTATTTTGGTGTCTACACATGGCCTAGCAATTTTCTCTCTTGA